>JASANA010006727.1:0-11320 GCA_030248095.1 Ptycholaimellus sp. GST1_10
GTCGTCGTGTGTATCCCTTTCATTGTGTACTGCCCTGCCCTTCGCGGCAGGCAGCCTGCGGACGCGCAAAAATACGGATCCAGTTTAAACAGACAATATTTTTATAGCTGACATAAAAACAAAAACTGATGACTGATCTGAATGGATCAGTTCGTTTGCATTTTTTAAGCCCAAGAACGTCTCTGTAGGTGATTTCTGCGAAGCATACTATCATGGGCAGTTGCACTGCGCAGCTCCCATGGCCTGATCTGTAGCACCACCAAACATGCATCAGAACACAGCTCTCACGTAGCGCGATTTCAGTGTGCTGATCCACCCTTGCTTATCCCAGTGCCAGCCCCTATATTTAAACATACATCACCTATATTTAAACATACAGAATGCACCAATTTGTCATACAGCTATGCTCGTTTCATTGAAAAAGGCAGCTACAAGAAATCCAAAGAGAAATTCCAGCTCCATTTGTCCAGAAACAACTGAGGATGCTAGTTTTGATGACATGTCTCATAATTTGCTATGCCCTCAATCCAATGTAAGATGTTTTAAATCTAATATATTACTGCATCATAAAAGCAAGGATTCAGTGCCTAATGATTCTCATTCAAAGGACAATGTAACACAGCCTTACATAAACACTAAACCCACAATTCATAACAGTAGTTCATTATCGTCCTGGCTAAACGCTGAAATAAATGTGCAAATAAATTCAATAAAAACGGATCAAAAACGCTTGCTGATGGAACGTGATCAATTAAAAAGCATTGATGATGGGTTTGCAGATGCCCTGTCTAATGGCGTTAACGGCATGTTCAAAAATGGTCTTAAGTGTCAGTTAAAATTCCGCATAAAGTCTCTGGAAAAAATTATCATAGATCGTAGAAAAAATTATCATAGATCTTAAACATTACACGTTTGAGGCCGTGGTAGATATTGGCCTAGAACCGATTCAAATTCACTCCTTGGTAGCCTACCAAGGCCTTGAAAATGCTACCCTGGCCTGACCCATGGTAGCAAGCGGCCTCCCATTAATTTTAATGATATTTTAATGGGAGACATATGATTGACTGCATCCATCTTATGACAGTAAAGGAACCAAAATGCAGCGTTTTGAGCATGGATTAGACTAGAAGGAAATTTCTATATAATGTAAGTAGATATCACCACTCCTCAGCAAGATAAAAGGGTGAGTAAAAGCATGTTTGCCCAGTTTAGCACTACAGACTAAAAACAGAACGCTTTGAAATAAAACTAGGGTGATTGGCCAATTTTCATGTTCTGAGATGCTGTGATGGGCATCCATAATGCAAAAAATGGCAATAGTCTAAGCTTAAACCTTAACCTCAAGCCACTTTCCAATCCCTCTTTCCAAGCGCTGTACCAAGAAGCTGCTGCTCATCCTCATAGACCAAATAGGCTAGCAATATATTACCACCTTTTACCATTCTGAGCTTTCATTGTCTCTCGTTCGGGAGTTGCTGACCAGGAACTGCCCTCTACCTCAAGCTTGATAAATCAGAAACTCAAAAAAACCCAATCACGCTGCTAAAAACACTGACGGAACACTTATTTTGGAATTAAATGCTGCTTGAGCTACCCTAATGTGGTCTACTACTCAGGTGTAATGTTAGAAAACCAGGATTTTACATTCCAGGCCGCCTACCTCAACCAAGAATTGGAGGTAGGTTGGCCATGTCCAATTTGAATCACCCCCTACCTCGACCTTGAAGTCGAGGCTGACTTACCTTAAGGCCTTATCTACCCTAAAATAGCTATTTGAATTTGAAACGGGCACTGATGGTAGGTCGATAATAACTGAATCGGTGTCAAAATATGCGAAATATGCGGAATATTTGTCAAGTACAACATATAATCCTAGTCTAGCATAGGCTGTGGTAAGTCCAGCTAGAACAACATTTTGTTTTTGTTGGCATTTCATCTATTCGTCCATAAGTTACAAGGAGAGTAACTGACAGAATTAATCACAACCCCAGGCTCATTTTCCAATTCAAGGTATCCTGTTTAATGTTTAACCCTTTTTTACGATGGCCCTACGGCCTCCGGAGCTGTGACTGCCCTATCCTGCGCGACAGGCGGCCTGCGGCTGCGCAAAAATCAGCAATGAATTCAACGCAGATCAATGTAAAGCAATCAAAACATGTACCTTATCTTGTTATTTATTTGATACTACACTGTCTAAATGATTGCCGCAGGCCGCCTGCCGCGGAGGGCAGGGCATTAAGAGCTCCGGATGCCATTGCCTTGAACTATTCACCATTCCTCAAAAAACTAGACGCAACTGAGATGACCAGAATTCTCAAAAGAGGCTGCAAATGCAACTCCAAACCAGAAGGCACTCGAGAAATTTCAGAGGCCATATTTTAACTGGTGACTTAACTTGGCTACAGACATCTGTGCATTTGTTCTCCAAAGGACTTAAAATTTATACCTCACGACCATAGAATCATCGACAATGCCAAAGCAGCAGGAGCAAATGCTATATTTAGCTGGGTCGGAGTTCTGGCGGCAACTAAAATTGTGACGGATGCTCAGGCGACTAGAAGAGCTGGGAGCCATTGCCTTGAACTATTCACCATTCCTCAAAAAACTAGACGCAACTGAGATGACCAGAATTCTCAAAAGAGGCTGCAAAATGAACTCCAACCAGAAGGCATCAGAAATTTCAGAGGCCAATATTCAAACCGTGACTTAACTTGGCTTACAGACATTGCGATTCGGTCTCCAAAGGACTAAAATTCAGACCGACGTCATAGCACCATCCACAAAGCGCCAAAGCAGCAGGAGCAAATGCTATATTTAGCTGGGCTTGAGTTCCGGCGGCAACTAAAATTGTGACGGATGCTCAGGCGACTAGAAGAGCTGGGAGCCATTGCCTTGAACTATTCACCATTCCTCAAAAAACTAGACGCAACTGAGATGACCAGAATTCTCAAAAGAGGCTGCAAATGCAACTCCAAACCAGAAGGCATCAGAAATTTCAGAGGCCATATTTTAACTGGTGACTTAACTTGGCTGCACAGAGACATCGCGGATTTGTTCTCCAAAGGACTAAAATTCAGACCTCACGACGATAGCACCATCGACAATGCCAAAGCAGCAGGAGCAAATGCTATATTTAGCTGGGTCGGAGTTCTGGCGGCAACTAAAATTGTGACGGATGCTCAGGCGACTAGAAGAGCTGGGAGCCATTGCCTTGAGAGTTATTCACCATTCCTTGAAAAGTTAGACCAACTGAGATGACCGCAATAATTTTTTAAACAGGCTTGCAACTACTTTGAAACCAGAAGGCATCAGAAATTTCAGAGGCCATATTTTAACTGGTGACTTAACTGGGCTGCACAGAGACATCGCGGATTTGTTCTCCAAAGGACTAAAATTCAGACCTCACGACGATAGCACCATCGACAATGCCAAAGCAGCAGGAGCAAATGCTATATTTAGCTGGGTCGGAGTTCTGGCGGCAACTAAAATTGTGACGGATGCTCAGGCGACTAGAAGAGTGAAGCTCATCGCCTTGAACTATTCACCATTCCTCAAAAAACTAAAGGATGCAACTGAGATGACCAGAATTCTCAAGAGGCTGCAGAAATGTACTTCAAACCAGAAGGCATCAGAAATTTCAGAGGCCATATTTTAACTTGTGACTCACCCGCTGCACAGAGACATCGCGGATTTGTTCTCCAAAGGACGACGAAAATCTCAACTCACTACTATAGCACCATCGACAATGCCAAAGCAGCAGGAGCAAATGCTAATACATTGAGCTGGGTCGGACTTCTGGTGGGAATACGGAATCTGAATGGTAGGTCTAGGCGACTAGAATTTACCATCTACTGATGGAGGAGCTGGAGAACAGCTATGAAAGACTAAACACAGAAGAGAACAAACAGTCATATCAAAGGAAAAAGAATATTACAAAGAGTTTCCTGAGAGCACTCAAACAGCTACATGAATGGTACGTCATAACACCCGTAGACAAAGCCAGCAACAACATAGCGATCACCTGCAAGGTAACAGCTCATAAAAAAAGACTAAACGGAGAAATGGGAGGTACGACCTCAGACGAAAAAAGAGATGAAATTCGAAGGGAACCAGACCTACACCCCCCTGCCGGCTGCTGATATGGATACCAAGATGGAAGAACATGAGAATATACTACAAGGATTCGGGCTGGGAGAACTGACAGAACAGAACAGAACTATACCGGTTATATGGATGTCGCCAAAATTCCACAAGAACCCTATTGGAGCCAGATTCATAGCTGGAGCGAAAAGGAGTTCGCTGAAAGAACTAGGCGTCACCTTGACATCGATATATACCTGCATCAAAGAGAACTGGGAACGATACTGTAGGAACGTAGGTGAACGCAGGGGGATTGACCTTTGCTGGAGTATTAAGAACAGCAATGAGATAATACACCTACTGAGGACAGGAGTGGGAAACCAAAATGAAGAAATGACAACAGTAGATTTCAGTACTCTATTCACTGCTCTGGAACACGACCTGATTAAAGAAACACTCCACAGCATTATCGAGATAGTCTTCAGAAGAAACAAATACATCAGCAGAACCAAATGACCTTATATGCATAATTCAGAGGAACGAGCAAACAAGAGCTACAGTGAAATACAGGTCAGGGAGATGACAAACGCAGTGATTGATGAGGCATATGTCTACTACGCGGGGAAAATCTTCAAGCAAATAAAGGGAGTAAGTATGGGAACGAGTTGTAGCCCCCTAGTAGCCGATCTGGTTCTCTCGAAACTAGAGTATGACTACCTCACCAAAAGAGAGAACTACAGAACAGCGTTACTGCTAAAAGGGACTGATACATAGATGACATTATATGCTTCAGAGGACCTCTCATAGAAGAAGCTGCCCCAAACATCTACCCAGCATCCCTACCTCTGAATTTTTGAAGGAGTAAGCGATGGGTCAATACATTTCCTGGACCTAGAGATAGACGCGGAAGGCAAAGGCAGGAGAATTTTTGACAAAAGAAGGAGTTTTAAGTTTGAGGTAATCTCATTGCCTGACAAATCCAGCAATCAACCCATACAGTTAGGCCTGAACACGTTCTTCAGCCAGACACTAAGATTCTGCAGAATCTGTACAGAATGGGAAGACCTGGAACACAACTTCGTAATACTTTCACAGACCATGCGACAACAAGGTTATGGGCCAGACGAACTAAGGTCAGTAGTTAAGCGACTTAATAAACGCTACCCCCAGCTTTTAAGGTCAATCGCAGGATGCGAACAGAACAGGATGATCTCAGTACTGTACAACAAAGCGGAGAGAAAAAGAGACCAGAAGAAGAAACCCAATTAAAGCTATCTCTATTGCAGATCAACAGGGTACGAGGCGACGAGGACACACAGAAGGCGAGGCAACACAAGATCGGGACTTCACGAATCAGTGCGCGGCGCAGGACAACTCTAATTCTACTGGTTTGAAGGTCGGTGTAATAATTTCTTCCACTTCGCTGTGCACTCACATTGGACCTGTGCGAGTTGCTAATAAGAGGAGACAGGCGGATAGGAGAGGAGGTACGCTGGGATGAACAAGAGGAACAAGAAGACATCGAACAAGACCTGAGAAGATTCGTTGCTAAACTATTCAATTATTGATTTTAAAACATTTTCTTGATATAGACATAAATAAACAAATATAGATTCACCAAAACTAACTTTAACAAATTCAAATTACCATGCTCCGCCCGCAGCTCAGTGATTTCATGGACTAAGGACAACCTTTGATTTATTGTGACAATCATCCACAATTATACAATATTTAAAATGTTTTGAATGTGACAACATATTTCTAACTAACGTATTCAAAATTTGGCAGACGGTAAAAATCGGAAATCGGTAATTTTTCGGTTTTTGGCTGACAGTAAAAATCTGCAATCGGTAATAAAAAAACGGTAGTTTTTTACCGGGAGGTATTTTGGCCTAAAATTGCTCCCGGTAATGTTTTTACGGCAGCTAACGGTAATTTTTACCGGTAGATTTATGCGGTAGCTTGTTTTTTTGCCTCTAATTCGTTGTGTGATTGTTTATTTTGCTTCTGATGTGTTTTTTGAGTGCTTTTGGGGACTTAGGAAAGGGAGACTGCATTCGGAATGCGCAACAAAAAGGCCAGAAAGGCATCAACAAGGGCGATTTATTCCGCCTCAACGGCGGCGCCAGACAGACCAACAATTGCAAAGCTGCACCTTGAGAGGGACTTGAAGCAAATGGGACTGGAACTAGACGAACAACCGAGATTGATTTGAAGCTGAACACGGCTAAACTGAGACAGGGCATGAGAGGGACTGAAGAGTTTGGGCAAGAGGGGCTGAACTTAATGGTAGGAGGAGCTGAACAGGGGCTTGGCAAGGGGAACGGGGCAGCGAAGGGGGGCTGGGGAGCTTAGTGCTCAGGGGATGGGCATGGAGGGGAGGGGGACTTCTCGGTTCCGACGGTGCTGTCAGGGGACGGTGGGAGGCGGCGGAGTCCGAGGCAGTTGCGGAGGAGGTTGTAGTCGGTGCGGGTGGGGCAGTCCTCGCACTTGTGGGCCTCCTTGCTGGCGGTGGGCTTGTCGAAGTCCAGGTCGTGCTCGCGGATCTTCTGCCGCGTCATGATGGACTTCTTTGCCGGTTTGCCTAGGCAAAACTGAGGGGTAAAAGGGGGAAAAGATGAGAAGGGAAGGAAAGAGACCGTTGGAGCGGTAGTTGGTGACGGGCGGGGTGGAGTTGTTGTTCTCCTTGGGCTTCTCCTCGTCCGTCTTGCGCTTGCCACAGATGGTCTTCTTGGCGAAGCCTGCAATTGGGGTATAATAGGGGAATGGGAGCAAAGAGTAGAGGTGGGCAGGAACCGGTCTTGCACTTCTTGGCGGGTGGATTGGCCGGGGGCGGGGAGGACGGCTCCTTCTTGATCTCCTTCTTGGGGGCGGGCGGGGGAGGCGGTGGGGGTGGCATGTACGGCTGGAAGGGGGGCGACGGGGGCGGCGGGATGTCGTCATCGTCACCTCCGTCGTCGCTGTCGGAGTCGCCGTAGATGCTGATCTTGAGCTCCTTGAGGAGGTCGAGGGACTTGTCCACGCCATCGCAGGCCTCGTGGAACAGAGACTGAGCGTTCTCCATTGCCGTCTGGGTGTCCTCGAGGACGATCTGGAGCTCGGTGAGATGGCTGCGGGCGCTCATGTCCTCCTGTCCTTGATCCTGGTCCTACTTCTCTCTGCTCTTCTCAATGCCGAATGAGATTAGTGAGGAGACTGGGCCTATTTGTAGGGGAGTGTGGGGGAAAAAAGCTGCGAGGGTCCATTTCAACTGTGCATAATCCAGCGAGGAGGCGACACATGCCTACTGCTCAGTTTGTGCCATGACGTAGGCTGTTTGCGTCTGAAAACAGAAACCTGCCGCTGTAGCACTGCGTGCTGCCGCTGTAACTGGCATGGTATTCAGCTCCCTCCTACTTTTGGCCCTTTGGGCCTTCCCTTATTCAGGGTGGCGCTTATTAGCGAGCTGGGTGGCTAGCTTTCAAGCCTTTCATTAGCCTTGCATTTTGATGTGCCTTTTGGCCATGTGTGCTCCATCTCTATCTCGCTGGAAGCTGGAACCTTTGTTCACTCGGATGGGCAAAAGACGAGAAAAGCATAGCGAAAAGCAGGCTCAAAAGCAGTCAGATGTCCGGATCTGGTCAAAGTCGCAAAATGCATAGATGCTGAAGCAACACAACGGAGGCCTAAAAGCCTGAAACGAAAAAGGGAGCCTGAAACGAAAAAGGAAGCCTGAAACTAGAAGCCGAGTTTGCGGAATGTCTTAGCATTGAAATTGAGTAGGATCTCGGAGTTCATGAGGTCAAGGCTGAGACGGTTGCGCCTACCACTAATCATGAGGCCTAGAGCCGAAAAGAGGCGCTCCGCCGATGCGGAGGAGGATGGGGTTGAAAGGATTCTAATGGCCATGGATGGGAGGGGGCTGTTGGGTTTGAGGAGGTTCTTGAGGATGTCGTAGGGCTGGCGCTGGCGATTGACTGTGCTCCACCAGATGAGTGGACACGTGCTGTGCTTTCCATCAGACCCCCGCATCGCCCACACTGAAAGTACACTTATCTTGTGTACACAATCGACAGGGGGCTTTGGGAATCTTACAATCCTCATCATTGAACTCCATTTCGGCGTAGCTCTGCATCTGCTCCTCAGCCTTGGCCAGGTAGAGGTCGGCAGCTGAGGGAGGCTTCACGTTGGCCGTGGACTGGGACTCCAGGAGGGGTGGCGGAGTGGAAGCGCGCAGGTTGGGCAGGGGCTCGGTCGGAGGTTCATCGAAGATGGATTCGTCGAGGTCGAAGTCGTCCCCTCCGATGGCGTTGAGGGCTGGGCCGGCGTCCTTGCGGAACTGCTTGGAGGGTGGTGGAGGGGGTGAAGGTAGGCGCTCTTCGTCAGGCTCCTGCTCCTCCAGGCGCTCCAATCGCTCAGCCTCCTTCTCGAAATACTTCCAGAGCTGGAATATGCTGCTTTTGAGAGAATGAGTGTAAGGTGGATAGGATAGGATGGAACCCAGTCCTTTGCGGCGTTGCGCTGGTTGAGGCTGAGGCGATTGCGGAAGCGTGGGTCCAAGAAGCTGGCGACCAAGGGCAGGGGCTCGAAGTTGGGGTGGGAGAGCTTGATGAAGTGGCTGAAGCGCTTCTGCATCTCTTCGCGGAGGGTCGACACCAGCTCCTTCGTGGTCTGCGAGATGACGCGGCTGCTCTCGAACTCCCGGCACTTGTGGGTGAGGAGGAAGATGTCGATGAACACGTGGTTCATTGTCGCCTCGCTCGCCACCTCGTTCCTGGCAGTGACAGCAGCAAACTCGGTTAGCAGGCCTCCCTCGCCGAAAAGCTCCTGGCAGACTGTCCACTCGTCACCGTCGAGAAGGCGGGGGGCAGTCTTCGACAAGTTGTACTTGGAGTAGACGGCGGTGAGGGCGACGCGGTTCTTGAGCAGTGACTCTCCCATAGCCACCTCCGACGTCCACCGGATCGGCATCCGAGCGCACAGAGCGGTGCCCTTCTCAGCTTTCAGGTACTGCCCTGCCTTCGTACCGCGGAAGGAGGAAACGAAGTCGGAGAAACGCTGGATGAGTGTGTTGATGGTGCTGGCTCGGAAGATGCCGCCCTTCACGACGAGGTTGTACTGGTGCGCCACGCACCACCAGCGCAGCAGAGCCTCTCCAAACAGCTCCACGAACTCTTCACCCTCCAGCGTTGGCTTGGCGGGGAACTCGAAGGTCTCCTTGGCAGCCGCGGTCTCTGCATCGTAGGTTGAGTCGAGGATGACGCTGGAGAGGTCGATGGGCTCTTGCAGGTTGTCCTCCTGGCTCTGACTGACGTCCAGGAAGCCGCTGGTGTCCAGGCTGTCACCGGGCTCGACGAAGCCGCTCGTCTCCATGGCAGATTCTTCCAGCATCACGAAGTCCGGGTCGTTGCTGGAGGTGGAGGCTGTGTGGGCGGAGGCGTGGGCGGCGGCGGAAGCGGCGTGGGCGGCAGCGGCAGAGGCGTCAAGCTTCTGCTGAGCCAGCTCCTTGGTCTCCAGGTGGCGCTTGAGGAATTCGCGGCCCAGAAACTCGCAGACAACTTTCTTGAGGTTACTCGCACCGTCACAAATCACCTTTGAACCTCACCACTCAGTAGAAGAGCAAAGGAGTGTGAGGGAAAAAGTGGAACCTTGTGCAATTGCTGGTGAGTGAGGCCGGAGTCCGTCCAGACGCGCGTGAAGACCTCCATGATGCGCTCCGCAGTCGCCGGTGGCTGGACCTCGGCCGCTGGCAGCGTCAGGTGAAGAAGGCCCAGCTCCTTGTCCCAGAGAGCGATGACGATGCCGAGGTAGCTGCATCCGGTGCTGCAACATGCATGGGGCTAAGTCTTGTGAGTTAATCGGGGAAAAAGATCCAACTCTGCAAGCCACAAGTCAATCATCGCATTGACTGAGGCATCCGGAGCGGAGTTGAAGATGCGAGTCTGGAGCAGGATAAGGGCATTCCGCCCCTCCTCCAGGACGCCCTTGCGCATCTTGTACTTCCCGGGCAGCTTGAAGCGCGACTCCATGGCCAGCATGAGGTCCTGGAAGCGCGGGTTCTGCGTCGCCGAAATGGCCTGCACCCATAACACCTCTAACATTGCCTTGCCTCTATGATAGAGATGGGAAGAGAACGATTGTAGGTGAAGAGGCGATCCAGCGGAGTAGAAGGCGAGTCAGAGTGATCTGCCGTGGGTGGGTAGGTCCGAAGGGGCACTTGGGAGGCTCCATGGAGGGGATGAGGAAGTCCTGGATGTCGCTGTTCTGGCGCTTCTTCTCCTTCTTAGCCTCTTCCTGGTCTTTCATCTCCTCCACTGCAACAGAAGACCAGCTACACAAAAAGATACACCCATGAAGGGAAAAGGAAACTCACAGTATGCCTCATAGACATTGGTGGCCATCTCTGGATACTCCTTGGAGTGGACCCTCTTGATGTGTTGGGCAAGCTCGCGCACGTAGCCCGTCACATTCCAGGCGCAGTGAGGACCATTGGGCTCCGACGCCTTGAGTGGAATTTTGCAGTAGATGCCCGAGCGGCCAGCCTTCCCCTTCACTTTGGGACGAGTCCCAGCCCACTCATCTGGGATGAACTTCCAATAGCCCTTCGTTCGATCGCGACCCATTCCTAGCCCTTACTCACTGCCCTGTCTATGATAAAGATGCAACGATCTATCCCATGCACTACAAAGACTGCGCATTTTCACTCAGCAATGCCTATTCAACGCGCCGTCCAGGCTTACCTTAGACCATGGCAGAGGAAATGGGAGCCGAATACTGAGTTGTAATGGCATGAATTCTGGCTTCCATGTAACTGTTAGAAGACTTAGCAGCCAAAGTATGACATTTCTCCATTCCATGATACTCGCATCCAACACAACTGACACTGCTAGGCATTAGACAACCTCTAGAGCTCCCATTCCCCAACCCATAACATGACAAAAGGGCTCCCATCCTCAAGGTTGTACAGGCAGTATCACATTCTCACGCCTCCTACCATCACATACAACGCCACATCTGCATTTCTTACAACAAACCAGCGCTCTAGAAACCACGAGGCATCAAAAAATGAATGAAAAAATGATTAAAAAAATGGCTACCGCACTGAAAAAAAGTGGCTGCCGTATTACCGTAAAACGTCTAAACGTCTATTTTGCGTTTTTTGCCAACGGTAAAAATCGAGAATCGGTAATTTCTCAAAAACCAATACGGTGTCGATACGGCTGCCGCAATATACGGTAGATGGAATATACGACTGCTTCGA
>JASANA010006728.1:0-11728 GCA_030248095.1 Ptycholaimellus sp. GST1_10
AGATTGCAGAAGGGCACAACACTAAACTTACTAATATTTAGAAATCAGTGCGGATCTAAAATGAATATCTGACCAGATTGCAGAAGGGCACCACACTAAACTTACTATTAATTAACCATATATGTGCATCTAAATTGTACAAAGTTCAGAGTGCAGCAGGGTTTTACAGCGAACAAATTGAAGAATATTTAGAAGTTACTGACAACCCAGATTGCAAAAACAGGTACAGATTTTTAGTGTAGTTTAAAATTTGTTGATTTGGCATTCATATTGATTGTATTTTATGATTCTATGGCATTCTATGATAATTAATAAAATCTAAATTTAAAAATGTGCAATTTTAACAGAATATAATGTCTAAACGTTATGGAAAATATTCAACAAAATACATGCAGCTCCGGGACCCCACCAACAAAATTGAATATCTGACCAGATTGCAGAAGGGCACAACACTAAACTTACTAATAATTAACCATAAGTATGCTTCTAAATTGTGCAAATGTTCAGAGTGCAGCAGGGTTTTACAATTAACAAATTGAAGAAGATTTAGAAGTGACTGAAAACCCTGATTTCACAAACAGGTGCAGATTTTTAGTGTAGTTTAAAATTGGTTGATTTGGCATTCATATTTATCGTATTCTATGAATCTATGATATTATATGATTAATAATAAAATCTAAATTTAAAAGATGCGCAATTTTAACAGAATATAATATCTAAACATTATGGAAAATATTCACCAACATACATGCAGTTCCAAATTGTAAAAATGACCAGATTGCAGAAGGGCACAACACTAAACTTACTAATATTTAACAATAATTGCAGATCTAAAATGAATATCTGCCCAGATTGCAGAAGGGCACCACACTAAACTTACTAATAATTAACCATAAGTGTGCACCTAAATTGTACAAAGTTCAGAGTGCAGCAGGGTTTTACAGTGAACAAATTGAAGAATATTTAGAAGTTACTGACAACCCAGATTGCACAAACAGGTACAGATTTTTAGTGTAGTTTAAAATTTGTTGATTTGGCATTCATATTGATTGTATTCTATGATTCTATGGCATTCTATGATAATTAATAAAATCTAAATTTAAAAGATGTGCAATTTTAACAGAATATAATGTCTAAACGTTATGGAAAATATTCAACAAAATACATGCAGTTCCAAATTGTATAAATGACCAGATTGCAGAAGGGCACCACACTAAACTTACTAATATTTAACAATAAGTGCAGATCTAAATTGAATATCTGACCAGATTGCAGAAGGGCACAACACTAAACTTACTAATAATTAACCATAAGTGTGCTTCTAAATTGTGCAAATGTTCAGAGTGCAGCAGGGTTTTACAATTAACAAATTGAAGAAGATTTAGAAGTGACTGAAAACCCTGATTTCACAAACAGGTGCAGATTTTTAGTGTAGTTTAAAATTTGTTGATTTGGCATTCATATTGATTGTATTCTATGATTCTATTTCATTCTATGATAATTAATAAAATCTAAATTTAAAAGATGTGCAATTTTAACAGAATATAATGTCTAAACGTTATGGAAAATATTCAACAAAATACATGCAGTTCCAAATTGTATAAATGACCAGATTGCAGAAGGGCACCACACGAAACTTACTAATATTTAACAATAAGTGCAGATCTAAATTGAATATCTGACCAGATTGCAGAAGGGCACAACACTAAACTTACTAATAATTAACCATAAGTGTGCTTCTAAATTGTGCAAATGTTCAGAGTGCAGCAGGGTTTTACAATTAACAAATTGAAGAAGATTTAGAAGTGAAGTGACTGAAAACCCTGATTTCACAAACAGGTGCAGATTTTTAGTGTAGTTTAAAATTTGTTGATTTGGCATTCATATTGATTGTATTCTATGATTCTATGGCATTCTATGATAATTAATAAAATCTAAATTTAAAAGATGTGCAATTTTAACAGAATATAATGTCTAAACATTATGGAAAATATTCAACAAAATACATGCAGTTCCAAATTGTATAAATGACCAGATTGCAGAAGGGCACCACACTAAACTTACTAATATTTAACAATAAGTGCAGATCTAAATTGAATATCTGACCAGATTGCAGAAGGGCACAACACTAAACTTACTAGTAATTAACCATAGGTGTGCTTCTAAATTGTGCAAATGTTCAGAGTGCAGCAGGGTTTTACAATTAACAAATTGAAGAAGATTTAGAAGTGACTGAAAACCCTGATTTCACAAACAGGTGCAGATTTTTAGTGTAGTTTAAAATTGGTTGATTTGGCATTCATATTGATCGTATTCTATGAATCTATGGCATTATATGATTAATAATAAAATCTAAATTTAAAAGATGCTCAATTTTAACAGAATATAATATCTAAACGTTATGGAAAATATTCACCAACATACATGCAGTTCCAAATTGTAAAAATGACCAGATTGCAGAAGGGCACAACACTAAACTTACTAATATTTAACAATAATTGCAGATCTAAAATGAATATCTGACCAGATTGCAGAAGGGCACCACACTAAACTTACTATTAATTAACCATATATGTGCATCTAAATTGTACAAAGTTCAGAGTGCAGCAGGGTTTTACAGCGAACAAATTGAAGAATATTTAGAAGTTACTGACAACCCAGATTGCAAAAACAGGTACAGATTTTTAGTGTAGTTTAAAATTTGTTGATTTGGCATTCATATTGATTGTATTTTATGATTCTATGGCATTCTATGATAATTAATAAAATCTAAATTTAAAAATGTGCAATTTTAACAGAATATAATGTCTAAACGTTATGGAAAATATTCAACAAAATACATGCAGCTCCAAATTGAATATCTGACCAGATTGCAGAAGGGCACAACACTAAACTTACTAATAATTGACCATAAGTGTGCTTCTAAATTGTGCAAATGTTCAGAGTGCAGAAGGGTTTTACAATGAACAAATTGAAGAAGATTTAAAAGTGACTGCAACCCAGATTGTACAAACAGGTGCAGATTTTTAGTGTAGTTTAAAATTGGTTGATTTGGCATTTATATTGATTGTATTCTATGATTCTATGGCATTCTATGACTAATAATAAAATCTAAATTTAAAAGATGCACAATTTAACAGAATATAATATCTAAACGTTATGGAAAATATTCAACAATATACATGTAGTTCCAAATTGTAAAAAATGACCAGATTGCAGAAGGGCACCACACTAAACTTACTCATATTTAACAATAAGTGCGGATCTAAATTGAATATCTGACCAGATTGCAGAAGGGCACCACACTAAACTTACTAATTATAAACCACTGAATATAGACATTTGATACATACATTAGTTATTTTATCATATCATTGTTGAGGCTGGATGAATATCCGATATGGACAACCATTATGATTGATCCTTCATTAAAAAAAGGTCCTATGTTATAACATAGGCTCAAATGTAAAGTTGGCAACAAAGATTGATTTGTGGTTCGATTTCTTTACTCTACATTTCTCTACATTTCAAACACCATTTTTGAGATTTACCACGTAATGTGCTATTTTTAGAAACTTCCAATTTTGCGATTTTGAAATATAAGCTCATTTTTCTGACCAGTATTGGTAAAAACTTATCAAACAAACTATGGCACCATTTAGAGCAATTTATTAGCTATCGAACGATATCAAAAACGTATGTAAAGTTTTGGGTTTTTCTGCTTTGGTAAACCAAAATGTGTCGTGTATTCGAATATTACTAAATTTCAAAACTAAATTTACTGATTTCACGTTTTCGTCCATAACTTGGTCCAGGAAGGTTTAAAATCGATGTGGTAATCGGCATTGAGATCACAAAAGATTGCTCTATTCACCTAGTAGGTTGGTTTGAAAACAACAATTTTAAGGAAAATTAACTTTTCCAGCAACTTTTAAAGCCTTATATAAAGTGGCTCTTAAATGGCTGACTCCAAGAACCCCCCCCCCCAAGACTTACACCCCCCCCCCCAAAGGGATACACCCCCCATGAATTACACCCGAACAATGAATTACACCCACCCCCCAAGAATTGCACCCCCCCAAGGGTATTTATATTGAAAAAAAATGTCTTAGCTTAAATTGCTTCTCTGTACATATCTCGAAATTTAAACTCAAGGATTTTTTTCTAAACAACTAAATACCTACTTTTTAGTTAGTCCATACCGAGTTAGTCTATACCGGAGTTAGTCTATACCCGTCTATACAGTCGTTACCGCAAACGCAATATAGGGTGTAGCCAACACACATTTTTCCAGGCTCGCGTACAACCTAGTTAGTCATTACCGAGTTGAGCACTTTAAAACATTAATGAACTCGGTAAGGACTTACTATGTTTAAGGACTAACTAACTACTAACTAACTAACTTAGGCCTGGAAAAATTTGCACCTACTTGATACTCCTTGTAGGGGACAAGCCCCTACTCCCGGTAGGCATGCACCCGCCATCCCGTATAGACTAACTATGTTTCAAAAAAAGTAAGTATTTAGTTGTTTAGAAAAAAATTCCTTGAGTTTAAACTTCGAGATATGTAAAGAGAAGTATGTTAAGGCAATAAAAATTTTTTCAATATATATATACCTTGGGGGGTGTAATTCATGGAGGGTGTAAGTTTGGGGGGGGGCGGGTGTATAAACTGATATTGGTATACTTTTTTATTGGTATTGGTAACAGAATGATATGAAATGATACTGGTAACAAATTTGCCAATATTGTAAGTATTTGTGGAAAACTAAATACATTATTTAGACATACAACAGTTGATGAATTTTTGCTAAAAGCTGTCAAGTTTTCATAAGTATCATTGAACATACAGATACACGTTTTCCACACACAATTAAACCAATGAAAAATCTCATCTACTTTTCTGCAATGATTCCAAGCCACTTAGTTTTGATAAGCAATTTCTTGTGATTTATAGCAGGGACACAAAATAATCAGTCTTAAACTGCTAGCTCTCATGTTAACATATTTTAAAGGAGATAGGGACACACTGAGAGCAGTATTGCTAAAACGTTGGAGAAAGAAGAGGGACCGATCTATACTGGAGAATTAAGAAAAAACAATCACTCAACGCACTCACCTGGCTGGAGGGGGTATACCTAATCCGGATATTGTCACAGCAGACTTCAGCACGCTATTTATGCCTTTAGAGCATGAGTTTGTCAAAATCATGCTCATCGAAATAGTAGAAATAATCTGCAGATCTACATTTCAGAAATAATCTACGGGGAGCAGTGAATCTTGGAACAGGAGGTGCAGCCCTTGGAGTGGAATAAATGGCGGAGTGGGACTGAGAGGTGCGGTTTTTGGAACGGGAGTTGCGGCTTGTGGAGTTGGAGTTGGAGGAGGAGTGGCGGGATTGGGACTGAGATGAGTAAATATTGGGATTGGAGGTGCAGTCATTGGACTTGGAGTAGGAGTAGTTGCAGAGCGGGACTGGGAAGGGCTGTTCTTGGAATGGGAGGTGTATCCCTTGGACTTGGTGTTGAAGACCTGGTCGGTGGTAATCAATCAACCCGCCAGCGGACTCTACCGGCAGTCAACCTAGTGGCTGATCGTATAACGAATTCCGCCGCTTTGTACTAGAGCCAGCGGAGGTGGTCTAGGGCATCTCTGGCTCCCCGCCAGGGAGACCTATTGATGTGTAGGGCCCTTCGTTTGCAGTTCTTGAGTTCGTGAGCAAAGCCAAGCGATACCCTGCCTTTTTCAGTTGCCCAGCATTTTTAAAAAAAACATTAAAAAAATATAAACCAAAATGTAACATTTTTCATTAAAATGTTTTGGCAATGTAACATTGCGATTAGCCTTAGAATACATTTTTAAAAAAACATAATGCAAACACAAGTAATACAAATAACTGTCATGATGGATACACATATCCAGTTGAGTGTTGGCTGAAAACGAAATGTTGGACTGCATGTGATTTATTTTGGAATGGTCGTTTTTGCTGTAGTTACACACGTGCTCTCATAGCTGGAATTTTTACAAGTGTTTTTTTGAAAGTGGGGATATCGGTAATTGTCTGGACAAAATTTCATTTAGCTTGGTGTGCTGCTGAAAAGAAACGTAAAGAACAGGAGTAAATCCTAAATTATGTACATGGCTATAAGTTTCCAAACAATGTCCAAGCACCAGTCTTAGATGCAAAAACTCAAGATGAATACAACAATGGACATTTAGCCATTAATGATGATTCTACCCTGTTCCTAAACGAGTCACATGAAGATGATTTCACTGAATATGAAATTAATGTTCATCATCCAGTGGTAAAAGAACATATTTTTGATGGTGAATCTGATAAACTAAATGATATTGAAAACCCATTTTATTTCCAGAAAGATCAAATTTTTTCTCCTCGCAAATCAGTAATATACACATTTAATGAAACTGCGCCACACCAATACCAGTTTGCCAACAGAACATCTGGATTTCCTCATCCATCAATCATGTACAAGTAACCACCCCGTATTTAACTAATTATCAGCTATATTTTATTTAATTTAGATTTTATGTATGTGCTAAGTACATCAGTTTTCATTTATATGCCATATTGTTGTAAATCATTTATGTTTTTATTCTCCTTTTTATTTACCAGGAATAGTTTAGTTTCAAGCTGGTAGTGGGTTGGTGCACCTAATCTTTAATTCATGCTTCATATATATGTAATTTGTTATGAGTCCTTATTGTAAATTTGGCTTTAGTTTTTGAGTTCAGCAAGGCTCATTTGCAGCACACACGGTTTTCATTTCAAGTATTGCCATAGCTTAGACATTCATTCCCTGATACAGCTCACATGTGTCGCTGTACAGGGCTGCACATACAAAAGGGGAGGTAGTGGATTCACGTTAGTAAGGTTGATTAGGTAAGTAGGTAAGTACGAAAGAAAGGAAGTCCCAATTCCTGACCATGGAGCGGCCCAAAGGAATTTTTAAATGTTTGGCCACGGAGTGACCACGATTTTTTATTCCCAACAGAACTTGACACTTTTTTTCCTTGAAAGGCAAAATATTTTAGGAAGATCTGTAGAGTAAACCTGATCCCGGAGCAGTTGAAACATTAATTTTTGGGGTAGACATGTTGAAAAATGGGGTCGTCTGGTCTTTAAGGTACTTTTGGACAAGTACAATAGAAATAGGTGCAGGCGTCACAACTCCAGAAGAGATTAGTCTACCTTCAAACCAGCAGAGTTGTAGAAGTCGCCTGCACCCTGATCCCGTTGTCGTTGAGTGCTCCTGAAAAATAGTGATGACGACTACTGATTAACGATGATGTCAATGATCTTTTTTGACTTTTTATCACTGACCCTTTCCGCCGGTTACCTGGAAGCACGCGTCAACCGCACACACCTGTCCAGTCTCGACACCCTTAATAGAGCACTTCGAAAGGAGTGGAATGTCTTCCTAATGTAGATGCTTCAAAAGGTGGTCCAGGCCGCTCCTTCTCGTCTTAAGCTGACTCAAAAGGCCACAAAAGAATTCATTGTGCATTAATTTGCAAATTTTTTGCATGATTATCATTTTGTACTCATTCTCCATATGAGGCTTATCATGATTATGAACAATTTATTGTTTGAATATTCAAGTTTCAATGTGCAATTACTTAATCTTTGACTATGCCTCTGTACCTTGCTCATTAGCTCTCAAACTTTGTCACAATAAACTTTAGGTATAGTAGTACAAATACAGAAAAAAATAATTAAATTGGGCATCCCTAGCGCTAGAACGAGGTGATAACATTTTGACTAATTTTAGCCGAGCAGGGCTGTGGAGTGGAACTGATAAGCCCCATGCATTGGATTTGTGAAAGTGGAGCAAAATCAAAACATTTAATTTCTCAACCAGCAAAAAATAATCATAACAAAATAATTTATTTAAAAAATTAAACAACAATACATAAAACATACAATGTACAACAATTTAACGAAATTAATACAATTCTAAAATTTATTCTTGGATTGTTTTTTTGGTTGGTTTGATCCACGACTGCCCTTTCCGGATCCTTTCCCAGAACTATGCCTCCCTGAGCTGTGTCTAGATCCACGTTTCTGATGGCGATGACGTAAACGCATGCTTTCTTGCCAGCTCTCTCTTCCACGGCTTCCACTTCGTTTACTTCTTCGACGCCTATGACTTCCTCTTGCTGCTCCTTTATCTTTGAGACCAAGTGCCTGCATCTTCTGCCAGTTCATCTTTTGGATTTATGTAAATACCCCATTGAAAAATTGATATAATTATTTATTCGAGCAAGGTGTATTCACTGCCTTTATAACAACAGCAGTTAAGACAGATGCAGGTTGTCCAAAATGTTAATGTCACAGCGAGTGGTACAAGCCAAAGCAGATAGAGATTCCCTTCACCTAGTGACCCAATGAATTGCAATACATCTATACCTAACATTGGTGTAACTACGATTTCTTGTTGTGCTGCAGTCAAAGCTGGTTTGTCATTTCCTTCATGTTTTTACATTTGATTTCCTGCCACTTCGATGGCTATGCTGACAATCAAAACGATTTGCATACATAGAAGCAAAAAGTTTTCTTGACATCTTAGAGGTTTTAATGATTTCTGAATGTTCCATGTACACGTTTTAATTTACTCTTTATGATATAATTTTTGTTAGACGATTGCGAGGCGATTGAGCATTGATAAACAGAACCAAACACTAATACGCCCACGGAACCATCTTTACAGATGACTTATAGATGTGACTCTTATATATGTATATATCTGAAAATGATATCCCTATCAGAATTCTCAGCGGATCCTCACAAACTATTCATCGAACGTATTTTTTATCTTTCCTTATTTTTGAAAATGATTGAAGCAGTTAAGAATTGAAAAAAAGACATTACCAGATCACAAAGGAAATCTGGAAATAGAGAGACCCGAACATGACACCACCAACACCAAATTTGATTGAACTTTGCGTGATGTTTGGATCCTCACAAACTATTCATCGAAAGTATTTTTCGAGGGAAGAGGAAACTCAAGAGGGAGGTAAACTCTGTGGTTTCTCCACCAACTTCAAAAGTAAGCGCAGATTTGGAATCGTTATATATGAATTGTGAACAAAAAAACGCAAGTCTTCTGTTCAAATCTTAGTAGTAGAGCCATTATGGAACCAATAGTAAATGTTCAGTGAAAAAAATTTTCCTACTCAAAATTTTGATGTTTCAACTAATCCGGCACCACTTCCACCCTGCCAGTATCCGAGCGGCAAGCTTTAGCTTTCAGGAAAAAATAAGTTTGCCAAATTTCGTTGAGAATTCGCAGGGCCCCAGCCATTCCAAATACCTACATATATATACCTATATACATATATACCTACATATATACATATACATATATACCTACATATATATATATATACACAGACAAAAAGTCAGTCATATGTATAAACTGCGACAAAAATTAAACTCATTTGGTGTAGGCCTCGATTGCTCACACCAGTAAATGGCAGACAGTTTACTAGATGCATACCGATCTCGAGTTACAACCCCTCGCATTTGTGTGACTGAGTTTTCTCTTTGTTTTTCCCCTCACCATGTTGGCACAAATGCCCATGCAGTAGGCTAAGCCAACGGCTATGCTCACCGACTGCATGCATTGCCATGTCAACTCTTGCAAAGAAATACAACAGCGTAAATGAATTAAGGAAACGTATTCAGTTCAGTTTGTGAGTGTAAAGAGTGAACAATAACTAAAGTGAACGAAAATTTGCAAATTATATAGTTTTTAATTTTAGTTATAAATTCGAATTTAATTCAGCATTTTAATTTTTACTATCCTCTGACAAACATAGTAACGTTCTTGGAATGAGACCAGTCGGTGTCTTAATTTGCGGGGAATGGGTTAATTCATTGATTAAATCAAAATCGGCTCATTTTAGCTCTAACTGAGTTTGCAGTTTCCAGTTTCAGCAATATTGCTTTACCCTTTTCAGTCTGCTTTATGATGTTTGTCTTCCTTCTTGATGTTTGTTATGGGTCCAACATTCAGCTTTGTTGCTTTCGAATAGGAATTTGGGTCGGAAAAATACTGCAAAACCTAAAAACGGAAACCTGTAAAACAGAAAAGGAACGGGCAGCCATAATTTCAGGCATTTCATGTAAAATGGAAATATAAATGGGCAGTTACCGGGGGGGGGGTAGGAAGTCTACGTAGTAAAGGGTTCCATTAATTACTGGCCAACCGTTGGGTCAGGGAAGTTAATGGAATTGGTCAAAAGTTCGCTCTAACACTCTAGTTATTGTGCTAAGTCGCGTTACAAAATATAATATGTGCTAAATGGCAGACGATTCACTGAAAGCACCCAAAAGTCAGGTTTGCAATTTAAAGTTTTTTCAAAAAAATATATTAGTTTCTTGCATTGGTTTTTCACTGTAGAAAATACACACAAATGGGCAGCGTATCACCACTACAATAATAAGTTGTACTAAATTATTTTTGCTAAAACTAAATCATTTCAACTAGTCTTCTATTTTTCTTTGTGACATTGGATTCTGTGATGCAGCTGGAAAACTCCAGTCAAGCAGGCTCTGCAAAGTTCATTAGCCACCATGCTAGCCACTAAACTTCAAATCCACAGTATGCGACTCCATGCAATTTAAATGGTACATAGTCAACTGCTAGCAAAAATGGAGGCAATTCAATGGATATGTTCGTAGAAGAAAAAAAGGGTTTATATAAAAAACCGCAAATAAACCTTTACTTCATAATTCTGCCATTACACAAAATATTTAACGCGAATAGCACAAAAACTAGAGTAGAGCCAACCTACAAATCATCAATATCCAACGGCAAATAATAAGATACTACGAAACTCCTCCCTAAATGTAAAAAATATTTTTTTCATTTCAGGTGATCTGAAAATGAAATGCTTATCACTGTTCACGTGTAATGTACCTCACATCAAATGTTAAAAGACATTTTAGGTATTGTACGATCCACTATTCTCAACATCCTCGAGCTCCTTTCACTTTTCAAAGCCTTTTGTGGACAGACTTACATGCTTTCTGGATGATGGACGATGTTCTTGGGGAGGGATAAAAATCGATGTTGTGAGCTGTAAACCAGTCTGCCATTATCTCGGCAGTGTGTGATGGTGTGGCATCCTATACTCAGGGCCGACCGGATAAAAGCTGATGGCTAAGCTGGGCCACCTCAGCATTAAAGACATGCCACAACAGTTTCCACATGGTACAATAGCCAGCCCCATGTGATCTGGCCAGTTTTCAAATGGAGATGCGAGGGACGAAGATGGACGGAGATTGCTGCATCTGGCTCCGCCTACTTCGGCTTCTGCACTGGCCTTCATCGTCAGCTTCCGCGAGTTCTGACTGAATGGAAATTCAGACGTCTGGCTCCACCCACCTCCACTTCAACGTTCTAGCTCAGACTATCTGCTATCTCCGCAATGACGTCTACAGCTGCGAGTCTAAATGAGAAACCAGCTTCTACGTCCTACTCCATTTGCACTGATCCAATGGCTGAAGGAAACGTCGGCCCTTGCTCGTGCTCACCCTCGATGGCCCGGAAGCCAACCGCTGCTGTCCTGCATGGGCGATGATTTTCCATCCTACCTTTCTTAGTATTGTGTCACTTGTGGCTTAGATTCGAGGCCCCGTTCCTCTACCTGCTCTAGATGCCTGGTGTGATTCCTTTCCACCTCTTCCTTGCCGCCCCGGAGT
>JASANA010006729.1:0-13383 GCA_030248095.1 Ptycholaimellus sp. GST1_10
ATTCACAAGAAACATAAATTAAGAACATTGATTTTATAAGCAGCTAAGTTGCCTGGGAAGTTGTGGGGGGGGAGCTCCGCGGTCACCTATTGCGCTCTGCGCCATATACTTGTTTAAAAAACATTTGACTCAAAACTTTGAAAACTAACCTCTGGATTTAATGCATAACTCTTGTAGCTTCAATTTAAAAAAAAGTCTGACAGAAAAAGTTAAAATCTGGATGAGTTATAGGGTTTCAAAGTCAAAAAATGGCCAAAAATGGCAAAAATGGACACATTTTCGATTATTTCATATTTTTAGCATTACCCATACACTGCGCGCCCCAAAAAATATTGAATAACTCGTCAAAAGCCATGCAAAGAGCTATCATATGCCAAGATAAGTAAAGAATCCAGGTGGCGCCGAGGCACCCCCCCCAAATGGCATCACCCGTATTATATAAGATACTAGTAATATAGGTCAGTGGGCGCGCTTCGCACGGCCACCTTTTGTTGGTGGCTTTGGCACACAATTATCATGCACTGCACTATTGCAACGGAAATAAACTGCATGCTGTATATTTTGGTTCATGCTATCAGCAATTTCAATGCTCTTTCTAAATTTGACACTCACCAAGGCATTGTACATCCAGGCTTGGGATGCTTCTGATCACTGTATATGATCCACATTCAAAGCCAAACGAATTTTATTCGCTAGACACAGTGGACGTCAGCACTAAGAACATGCACAAACTGTGGCTCAGATGTTCACCTTATAATTGCCATGAAATATCTGATACCCCAGTAGAGCCAAATCGCGAAATTTGGCTATACTCGTTGGGATTTTTCATTAAAAAAATTTCAACGAGTCAAAAAGTAAAGAGGTATTCCTAAACAGAATAGTTTTGCCTTGAATTTAAAAAAAAGTCCACCAGGAAATGTTAATAATTGAATGAGCTACAAAGGAGTAAAGTCAAAAAAGTGGCAAAAAGTGCAAAATTTGACACGTTTTCAATCATAACTTATTTTTAAGGAAAAACTGTGAGGACGAGCGGTGATATTTTGTCAATCTTGCCGAGATCTGTCCAAAATGCTATCATATGCCAGGATAAGTTAAGAATCCAGACTGCGCAAATGCCCCTCCGAAAATGGCATCACCCGTATATAATAAGATATATATGCGGAAAGACGGATGCAAAAATGGGTTAACTGCTTAAGCTGGCCTTGGCCGCCCGCCGCTTCAGGCAGGGCGCCAGAGCTCTTCCGGCCTCCGGGCACGGGTGCTACGGCCCCTACGCTTCGCCTAGCATGTTTCGCATGCTAGGCTATGCTCCGGGGCCTCCGCACCCATGCCCTCCGGCCTCCGGAGCTCTAACTGCCCTGCCCTCTGTGGCAGGCGGCCTGCGGCCGCGCAAAAAATGGGGTATGCTGGCAAATGGCGATTTCCCAACTGATTTGGACAAACTTTTTTCTCTGAAGGATAATAAAATTTAAGGGAAGGAAAGGAATATTAGAAATGTGCAAGGGGCGATGCGCTCCGCGGTCACCGCTATGTGCCATATACTTGTTATCAAAAAAATTGAGCATATGTTGAGTTACAGCAAATTGAAAAAAAAGTATGCATAAATCACCCCATAGTAGTTCAATTTTAATTAAATTTTTAAGGCAGCAGTATCACAGGTATTGTGCCCATCACTTTTCTTCTTCAGACGAGACGCTGAGTCTCATAGAATATTGCTGGCTGACGTCTTGCCGCTTATTACTCTTAGCTTCCACATAATTTCCCTTGGAATCTAACAGGTGCTTCAGTGCGTTTGCTTTTTTCATCAGCATGTCAACATGCTCCAGCTGCTCTTGCACTGTGGCTAGTTGATCGAGAGCATTCATATGCTTAGTTGTGGTGACAGCGGCTTGCTGCAAACTTCTTCTCTTTTGCATGATTTTTTAAAAGAATGTGAATGATTTTGGCTGTGCGAGCGGAGCCTAACCGGCTGACACCTAGTTCCCCCCATGAGAGTCCCCCCCCCAAGATTTTACCTACCAGACACAAGATTTTACCTACCACACACACCCTGCGCTAACTCGTCGCCTAGTTGATACGGCTTTGGTGAAACTAGGCGAAAATATGTGAAATTGTGTCTTGGGGGGAACTAGTCGCGCCGGTACACCTCAATGGGGGAGGGAAATCCCATGGGGGGACCAGGTGTGAGCCGCGTAACCTACAGAGCTGCCAGTGCGCTTAACCAAGGCAGCAAATTCAGAGATTTACTTTAAAAAAGATTGTCAAAATTGGTTGAGAACTGGGTAATTCCTGATCGCAGTCTCTGGCTTCGTGGCTTGTGATCTGTTGGCAGCGAAAACCTTAGGAGTACATTGTATTCCGTGGTTATTTGAGGTTTTAAGGGTGCCCTGATTGGGCGCCCAGAAAAGCTACAAGTGTAGCTGGTCCATGCATCAGCTGGATGCTTTTGCATGCTTTATAGCTAAAAAAAAATTCAAAAAGTGCCCATCTGTCATCCGTCCGCCGTCTGCCATGTGTCATCCGTTCTTTACAGAAGGCATAATGGCTAGGTCTGGTGCCCCAAACTCAATGTCATTTAGTAAACAGACCCTGAAGAGTGAGATGGTGGGTCCAGAATTTCGATTTTGCCCGTCTTTATGCCAAAATTGACATCTGAAATTCTATTAAACGTAGTAGGGACCTTTGCAAACCAAATTGAAAATGCATAAAATATTTAAAGGCCAACTAAAAAAAATCACCTTCTCGGATTTCAATGAAACTTTTTTCCTAGTTAGGGGTGTCCACTGCGCTTGCTTGATGCTGCTCGCGTCCCGACCCGGACCTGGTGCTCTGGGCCCAGGGAAGGGTAATAAATCACTCGCCCCTCTCCTGACAGTAGAGCTGACCACCCGGACCTGGGTGTGTGCAGCGAGTGTCTAGACGGCGTTTCATCATTGCCATAGTGGTCGTCAGCTGGGTCCAGGTCTGCCTCCCAGCCTTCACCACCTCCCACATCCTTCTCAAGGGCCTCTCTCACAGATTGGCCCCCTTTTTTGGTGTTGGGGACAAGGTTTTGGAGCTTAGCTGCTGCTGTTTTGGGTTCAGGTTTGAGTGCGGGACGCCATGCTCAGCTTCTCCGACCTCAACTCCATGGTTTGCCAACTTCGACTTCATTCCTCTTCACCATCAACTTCTTTGTCATCAGCACAACCGGGGGCTCTGGCCAGCCTAATCCCCCGCTATCTCTGGTGACCCTCTCTTTCATCATCCGCTCCTGCTGCCTTCCCCTCTTCTAGAATGGCAGCCTGATGCTTCTGGATCAGCACTGCTCTGCCCGGCATGGAGGAGTGTGCACCCGACTGCAACCCGCCACCCAACGGCCACTCCCACACCAAGATGCGCTGCGCCGACTGCGGGCAGGCAGCGCGGATGCTGCCGTCTACGACCGCATCTTCATGGCTGTCTCCACTGATGGGACCGCCTTCCCCAACTTCCGCTACACCTGCCATATCTGCCAGATCAACCAGGCCATACGGGAGCCTGCCAGCCTTGCCAAGCAGGCCGATGGGGCGGGGATTGCCATCTACCAGCATCGCTGCATGGATGCCCCTGACTACTGCTACATCGGGCCCAACCCTGGCAGCCAAGACTGCACCAACGCCGCTGACACTGCGGAGGCTGCAGCCCACGCCAATGCTGCTGGCAATGGGGGCACCAGACCTCCCCAGGATGCCACCTTTGTCTGGGCCCCATCCCCGACACTCTCCCGTCGATTGACCGCATCCTACCAGTCCCTGGGCGGCCACCAGTTGCCACCACGGGACTCCCCACCACCCGACTATGACCAGGCCATGAACGCCCCACTGCACCGGCCACAGCTGACTCCGTGGCAGTCCCTGCGCAGCTTGCCCCAGCTTGTCTGCAACCAGCCAAGCCCCGCTGCCTCTGATCAAATGGTGGACTGGGTCTGCCACAATCGGCAGTGATGCTGCTGAGACCCAACACCCAGTGACTGGGCACCATTGCACTCCACCCGGCACTCCAGCCGGGGAAGCGGTGGGTGCAGTGGAGATGGTTCGGGCTCCTCCTGGGTGACGAGCACCGTCGCCTCCTCCAGGCAAAGCCACCAGGATGAGGCAAACCGCCGCCTCATCGACAACCTCGTCAACCTCATACGGACCATGGCCCAGCCTCAGGGCATCCGTCCTCAGCCAGCCCCGGTGACGCCGGCCCAGCCGCCCCTGGCAACGCCTCCTCAGCCTCCGCCGGCCCAGCCTCCACCAGCCCAGCCTCCGCCGGTCCAGCCACTGCCGGCCCCGTCAGCACCAATGCCGGCGCCCTTCATCCCAGACCAGCCGGTGTGCCGCCATCCACCCCCGGCCAGCCTGCCTCTGCTCAATCGCCCCAACCCCTACCTGCCTGTCCCTGACTGGGCCGCCAACATTCCAGAACCACTCTGGCGAGCTCCTCAGGACGTGCAGCTGGCTCCCCCCCCCCCTCTGGCAGCGGAAGAGCCCCGGGGCAGGGGGCGCGGAATGGCCCAGCACAAGCAGCTCCACCCAGCCTCCTCCCTGGTGGCAGAAGCGCCCTGGGGCAGGGGCATGGGCACAGCCTGCACCACCATCCGGCTCCAACCAGCCCTCCCTCCGGCGGTGGAAGAGCCCCGGGGCAGGGGTACGGCCAAGGCCCAGACCCTCCGGCACCGCCCAGCCCTCCCTCTGGAGGCAGAAGAGCCCTGGGGCAGGAGCCCGGGTATGGCCCAGATCAGCAGCCGCCTCCCCCTCCTGCCCCCCACGGAGCCCCCGCAGACCCGTGGCAGGCCGGTGGATACAGAGCAGCAGGGCGACCAAGCTACTTGCTCCTGAAGATCAAGCACACCATCGAGAGCTTTGATGGCTCCAATGTCACCAAGTACCCATGGTTCCAGAGCTGGGTGACCAATCTGCTGGAGCAGCAGGCCATGCTGGAGCAGGACAAGTTCTACTACTTGTACCACAGCCTCTCCGGCCGGGCCCACCAGAAGATCAAGCAGCTGGACCCGAACATGGCCGGCAACTTCGACCGGGCCCTGGAGATGTTGGACACCAACTACCGGCGCTCCAACCTCCTCAAGGCTGCCCTCTTCCACAACCTTCAAGACCTCACCCCGGCAGCCAATGAAGACCTGGGAAGCCTTGAGGCCCTGGCGGATGGGATCTCGGACACCCTGAACCAGCTCTGGGCCACCAGTGTTGCCGATGCCACCATCGACGCATATGCCTACGACCTGTTCTCCAAGGTCCCGGTGAGCCTCCGCCAGGAGATACAGTGGGTGCGAGTCCGGCAACAGCTGGAGCCCATCCCTGGCATCGCTGACCTCCTCTAGGACCTCTGAGCAGAGATCAATCTCCTCCACTCCATGGAGACTGCCCATCCCCCTCTCCCCTGCCACCAAGGCCAGTCCACCTTCGCGGCCCCGGCCAGCCAGCCTAAGGCCCCGGGAGGGGCCAGGCCTGCCGCCGGAGCCAAGCCCGGAGGCCGGGGATCTGGCCAGCGTGGACCGCCAGCTGTCCTGACATGGCCCTGCCTCTTCTGCAAGCAGGAGGGCCATTTCAGCTCCAGGTGCCCCATGGTCATCTTGCCTGCCAACCGCCTGCAAGCCTTTGACAAGGTGAAGCACTGTCTGAAGTGTGTCAGCAAGGACCACCCGACCAAGGACTGCCAACAGGAGAAGTCCTGCTTCAAGTGTGGCAGCGCCCACAACATCATCCTGCACAAGGCCCTCAAGTCCGGCCAGCCCAAGGAGGGCCAGGCCCAAGGTGCCCAACGAAAGGGTCACCCAGCCAAGCCAGCCAAGGAGACCACTGCCTCCGCCCCAGCAACCACCGCCGGCCAGTCCACCGCCATCCTGAGCACCTTTGAGACCCTGGTTGCCCGGCCCACTGACGGCCACGGCGCCAATGTCACCGGCCTCCTCGACTCCTGTTCCAGCCTCTCCTGGCTCTGGGAAGATGTCACCCAGTGCCTGGGACTCTGCTTCCTACTGCCTGAGACCATCAACCTGAGCTGCACCGGCTCCCCGGAGCCCCGCCGCCTGGTGTCCAAGCCCGTCCAGCTTGCCCTCATCAGGCGCGATGGCTCCCGCCACAGCTTCAAGGCGCACACTGCCAAGCATGTGTGTGGGCCCATCTCTGTCGGTGGCTTCTCCATCCGCCCCAACATCTTCCAGCAGCTGGGCCAGCCCATGCTGGGGCTTGCCAACCTTCCCTCAGCCCAGGCCGCCACCCTCAAGGTCAACCTACTCATTGGCCTCAACGCCTACCACAAGTACCTTGGCGCCAGCTGTGAGCGCGTTGCCCACACCGACTGCCTCACGGCCTACAAGTCCAGCCTGGACATCCTCCTCGAGGGCACCCTCCAGCCCAGCAAGTTCACTGTCACCAACCACGGCTACAAGACCACCTCCCCGGCACTGTTTGGCTTAGCACAGCCCATCTCCTTCCAGCAGCACATAGCCTGCCAGACAGACCTGGAGGTGGTGGGCTTCCAACACAACGTGGACTCCAAGGCCACCACCAACAACGTGTGCACCGAGGAGCTCCTGAAGCAGGTCAGCCGCTGTCCAGATGGCTCCTTCGTCATCCCCCTCCCCTTCCGCGAAGATGCCAGCTGTCTTGCCTCCAACTTTCAGCAGGCTTTCGGGCGGGTCCGGCGCAATTATGCGCGCAAACAGGAGGAGGGGAACCAAGCATCAACATGTGCTCAGCAGATTTCAGCACTCTTTTTATGGCATTAGAACATGACTTAGTGAGGGGGGCACTCAAGGGAATCACAGAGATCATCTTCAATCGAAACAAATTCATTACTAGGACGAAATACCCATACATGCGCAACAATGAGGGGAGGGCGAGAAACAGCTACACTATAGGGCAGGTAGACGAAATGATAGATACCACAATTGATGAGGCGTTTGTGAAGTATGGTGGTAAAATTTTTAAGCAAACTAAGGGAATCGCAATGGGAACTAGCTGTAGCCCAATTGTGGCAGTTCTAGTGCTATCAAAGCTTGAATTTGACTTTCTGACAAGGATTGAAAATATTGCACTAGCAAAAAGGCTCAGGGGAACTAGGAGGTACATAGACGACATACTGTACTTCAGCAACGAGGCCTTGAGGGAAGCAGCGCCACTGATATACCCAGAATCGTTACCTTTATCCTTTGATGGGGTAACGGAAGGGCAACTACATTTCTTGGATCTGAGCATAGGGGCAACCAATGGAGTAAGGACGATATTTGATAAAAGGAGGAGTTTCAATTTTGAGGTAATAACTATGCCAGAAAAATGCAGCAACCAACCAATGCAAATCAGGCTAAACTTGTTCTTCAGCCGACTGGTAAGAATAGCGAGGGTGTGTAACACTTGGGAAGGACTGGCTCATAACGTAACACTACTAACTGAGAACATGCTGGGAAAGGGGTTCACACCAAAAGAGCTAAACAACATAGCCAAACAAGTATATGGCGCAAAGCGCAATAGGTGACTGTGGAGCGCATCCTTTATATGATACTTTGTAACTCAAAAATCAAGTCTGTGGTTTCTCAACCAATTTCAAAAGTAAGCACAGATTTAGAATCGACATATAAGACTAGTGAACAAAAAAATCAACTCTTCTGTGCAATTCTCAAGACTTCAGGTACTACAGTGCAAATACTGCATATTGCAATTTTCCAACTTTCTACCCAGAAAAGTAATGTTTTAAATGCTTCAGGACCAGTTCCACCCCTCCTGATATTCTTTAAATTTAATTACCTTTAAACAAAAAAAAAGTTTGTCAAAATCCATTGAGAATAAGCCATTTCTCAACATACCCCATTTTTCAAACTTTCTACCCAAAAAAGTAATGTTTCAAATGCTCCGGGACCAGTTCCACCCCTCCAGATCTTCCTAATATGTTATTACCTTTCAGCAAAAAAAAAGTTTGTCCAAATCCGTTGAGAATCCGCCATTTCTCAACATACCCCATTTTTCAAAAGTTCTACCCAAAAAGTGATGTTTCAAATGCCCCGGGATCAGTTCCACCCCTCCAGATCTTCCTAAAATATTATTACCTTTCAGGGAAAAAAAAGTTTGTCAAAATCCGTTGAGAATTGAGCATTTTACAGCATACCACATTTTTCAACCTTTCTACCCAAATAAGTAATGTTTCAAATGCTCAAATTCCGGGTCTACCCCTCCAGATCTTCCTAAAATAGCATTACCTTTCAGAAAAAAAAAAGTTTGTCCCAATTCGTTGAGAATTTGCCCATGGACAGCAATTCCAGATACCTATATATATTTTGGGCGCGCATGGAAAGAGACACTTGACTGCGTGCCAAAAACAAAATGCAAGTGTCCAAGCAGCAGATTCCACTAGTAGAAAATGTATTTCTTTGACTTTTTACTCCAGGCAACTGCAAATTTTGGAGAAAAGAGTCTCACATTTGGCCTGCTGATGGTATCAGATATTGGGCTGGCGCGAATGGAGCTTTAGCATAGTGTCAGCGCCCAGCCCCTCTTTTCGACCCAGGTGTACGTTTTAGGGGTTATTGCTAGATCTTAAAATTGATAAGGAATTTGTGTTTCACAGAAACGTCCATTCGTTCTGATTCTTTTTGCATTGGAAAGAGCATCATCAAATTGACCAAAACTCGCGAGATTTTGCCCAAAAACGGCAGAACACAAGAGTTAATTACTCAAAACCATTTGTCCGAACTCCTTCTCCTTCTTCTTCTCCTTTTCTTCTTCTCCGCATCTATTCAATGGACGATAGTAGGTATTCATTTCTCCCCCCCCCTCCCCGGGTCCTTGGGCCTCATCATGTATTTTATTATTGATAAATCTGAAGTTAAGCTAAGGTGATATGTGCACCAGTGGTGTAGTGGTTTAAGCGATTGGACAGCTGGGCAAAACTGGCAGGTTCAAATCCTTAATAGGCATTTATTTTTATTTTTGTGTATTTAAATACTAAAAGTAGAAGAAATATCTCGTAACATCGGCAAGCCAGAAATAAGTCTTTTTTCTCCCAAAATTGAAAATGTCCCACGTGAAAAGTCAAAGAAATAAAACTTCTACTACTGGAATCTGCTGCGTCATCTGCGTTTTGTTTTTGGGCGCACATGGAAAGAGCCTCTGAACTGCATGCCAAAAACAAAATACAACTGTCAAGCAGCAGATTCCAGTAGTAGAAGTTTTATTTCTTTGACTTTTGACTCAGGGCATTTTCAATTTTGGGAGAAAAGAGACTTATTTTTGGCTTGCCGATGGTAACAGATATATATACATGAGGACAAAAGTTCTGTAACCTCTATAGACCGCGAAGCGGCCCTTCGGGCTGCTCCATGGTCAAAAAACTTGCACAACGATATCCACAACTACTGGGAAGGGCGAGAAACGCAGGGGAGGGGAGGGTTAAAAGGTTGATTACAGATATAGGAAGCAAGCTGGAGCAGCGAGGCACACCGGAGTGAGGAGGATCAAGATGCCACCAAACGCACACACCGCAAAGTAGGAGAGCAACGGCGGCAAGATCAGTGCGCAGGGAAAACAGCAACCCAAGAGAAATTGAATTGAAGGTAGAAGAGTGCGTTTTTACGATTGGACCCCTGCGCCACACTTTGGAACTGTGCTTGTTGCTAATCTTTGCTTCTAGATAAGTCTTTTACTCAAGGGACAGCTGGGACAGGACCAGGAATCAAAAGAATGAGAATGGAGCACTGCGGTCAAACATAGCTAGGAACAATGATATATTTGTTTTTGTGAGATATAAATGTAATATCTAGAAATGTTGTTTACTAATTGCTTGCATATCGTGTCACCACCAATTTGAATAATAAACCCAATCAAATCACAGACAAGGAGAAGAAGGCCTACTATGGTGAGTTTGAAGCCCAGGCAAAGGAGGGCATCATCAATCCCATCAGCGCCAAGCCTGCCCCCAGTGCCCTCGTGCACCACCTACCCCACTTCAAGGCCCCCGGCGGCAAGAAGGTCTGCCCTGTCATCGACGCTAGCTCCAAGTGCAGGTTGCTGCCTTGGTCCCTCAATGACATGATCAACACAGGCCCCAACCTCTTCGCCAACCTCTTTGGGGTGCAGCTGCTGGCGAGATCCGGACAGTTCCTTTTCACCGCTGACATCCGGCCTGCCTTCTACGCCATGCACATGCATGAGGACCTCCAGGATGGGCTCTGGGTCATCCTCCCCAAGGACCCCAGCAAGCCGCTGGAAGATGGGAACTTCCAGGTCTGGAAGTACACAAGGGTAATCATGGGTTGCAGTGCCAGCCTGTGGTTGCTGCAGGCCTGCCTCTGCCTGCTCGTCCGGGGTGCCCTCGCAGACGGCCGCCTACACAGGCTCACCGAGGCAGAGGTCCAGGCAATCCTGGCGTGAACCTATGCCGACAACGTTCTCTGGCCATTCTAGGACGTGGCGGAGGGCCTCCGCATGGCCCGGGGCCTCGTCAGCCTCTTTGCCGACGGCGGCTTTGAGCTGCACAAGTTTGGCTCCAACTGCGCCAACCTGCTCGCTGCCCTTGAGCCAGCTCAACTGCTCCCACCCGCCGACACCATCTCCATCCTCAGCATCAACTGGCACATCCCCTCCAACACCCTCCACATGGCGGAGGTGAAGATGGAGAGCGACAAGAAGCCAAGCATCTGGAAGCTGGCCAGCATTGCTGCCCGCGCCTATGACCCCTTTGGCACCATGGGCCCCGTCACCCTCCAAGGTTGCCTCTTGCTCCATGAGGCTTTCCCACACTGCAGGAGCTGGGACGCGAAAGTCCCCGCCGAAACCACCAAGGCCTGGCCCGGCCTCTGCAAGCAGCTCCGACACTGCCACAAGCCAGCCATTCCCCGCCGGGCCCTCTTCAGCCTGGGGCCTCAGCTGGTCCTGTTCTCCAATGCCAACTTTGACGCCTACGTGTTCGTCCTGTACGCCATCAAGCTGGCAACGGGGAAGGCCACATTCCTCTTCGGCAAGTCCCGCCTTGTGCTCAAGGAGAAGAAGGGAGTCATCATCTCCATCCCCTGGACTGAGCTCTGGGCCACCATCGCCACCTCCCGCGCTGCTGCCCTGCTCTGTCAAGCCCTGGCCTGCGTCGTGACCTTCGGCAAGGTCACCCACTACATCGACAATGCCACTGTCCTCAGCTGGCTTGCCGCCGGCAAGGCCCCGAGGGCCTACAAGAACCGCTGGGTCCAGGAGTTGCTGGAGGCTGCTCCTCGCCCATGCTTTTGCATCATCCCCTCAGCCATCAATCCAGCCGACTGGCCAACGAAGCCTCAAGACATGGAGGTCTACATCGAGGACCGCCTCTACCTTGCCGGGCCCAGTTTTCTCTCCAAGCCCTGGTCCGCCTGGCCCAATGACCCAGCCCCACCATCGGAGCAACCCAAGCAGGACCCGCCCAAGGAGTGGCGGGGAATGTTCCGGACAGAGGCCATGCTGGCGGCGGCGGCCTGGGTGGCGCCCCGGCCTGCAGAGCCCTCCACCCCTGGCCTCCTCCGCATCCTCCCGATGGACAAGTTCAGCTCCCTGCACCGGCTGCTCACCACCGCCGCCTACGTCCAATGGTTTATTGACAGCAACAGGTGCAAAACGCTGGTGACCTGGGATGAGAAGCAGCCGCTCCTCCTCCACCTCGTTCAAGAAGTCCAGGCCAAGGCCTATGGGGACCTGCTGGAGCACCTCCGCTCCAACACCGATGACAACCATGGCGCCACCAACCAAGCCCGCCAGTTCTCTGCCCAGCTGCTGGATGGCCTGATCTGCATTGGGTTGCGGTTCGGCGAGAGGGAGCCAACGGAGGACGGGCTGCCGCCCATCCTGTTGCCCACCAACCATCACCTCACCCGCCTCCTCATCTTGCACATCCATGCCACCAACGGCCATGGGCCAGCGTTGGCCATGCTAGGGATCCTCCGCCGCACCTACTGGGTGCCAGGCGGCTACCAGACCATCGCCCATGTACTCCAAGGCTGCCAGCTCTGCTGCCTCGCAAAGGCGGCATTGCCCTGCGGCATCACTCAGGGAGACCTGCCACTGGAGCATTTCCAGCCCGACCACCCGCCATTCAGTTCAATCATAATGTATCAAATTGGGCCTTTCAGCACCTACAATCAGAAGAAGCAGTGGCTGCTGCTGTTCACATGCGCCTCCATGCGAGCTGTGCACCTGGAGGTGCTCGCAAAGTACAACGCCGAAGCCGCCTGCGCCGCCCTCAAACTCTTCTGGGCCCACCCCGGGCTCACCAATGGCACCATCTGGATGGACCAGGCAGGCGCCTTTACAGCAGCCCCTCCTTCTCTTCACCAATGGCAAGGCCCTGGACATCTCCGCTTTCACCGCCAAGCATGCTGTCTGGTTCCGTTTCTGCCTGGTCCAGGCACCCTGGCACCACGGTGCCGTCAAGCGCCTGGTTGGTGTCATCAAGAGCTGCTTCTGGCCCGCGATGTGGAATCAGTGGCTGTCGGACGAAGCTTTCCATACCTTGGCCTGCTGGGTGGAGGCCATCCTCAACCACCACCCACTCTGCCTGCTCACGGGCACGGCCTGCACGGATGACTTCTGCCCCCTCACCCCCACCAGCATCCTCACACCAAGCATGGACACCGAGCAGTTTGGCTCTGCCATATGGCACCTCCTCCGCTGCCAACAGCACGCTGCCGCCGAGTTCCCCCACCAGTTCGCCTCTGAGTATGCTGGGTTCCTGCGGTTGGTCCACCTTGCCGAGGCTGCCCGCTGCAAGGTCTGCCCCCAGGCCCTGCTGCCCATGGGGGCCGTCTGCCTGCTTGAGGACCCCAGCCCCCATCGCCTCTGGAAGATTGTCCGCGTCCTCGCCACCTATGCCAACAAGCATGGGGTGGTGTGGACGGTGGACATCATCGATCAGTGGGGCTACGTTGCCCGCCACAGCATCGCGCACCTGCTATTGACTGAGGCTTAGCCCTTGGTCGCAGCCCAGGCCCCCAGTCCCTGCCTCTCTCTCTCCAGCTCCTCCTCCTCCAGCCAGGCTGTAGGCAGGGAGGTGAGCAAGCTGGACGCTGGTGAGGAGCTGGCCACACTGCACAAGGGCTCCGGCGAGGGCGGCGGAGAGTAGGATGACTCTGAGAGCAAGGACGTCATCATCGACTAGGACTTCTTTGCCGCAAGTGCTGTCGGCTGTTGTCTGAGCATCCCACTCAGACTCAGCCTCTCCTTGCGGTTGCCCTCTCTCTTCCCCCTTCTTCCTTTCCCCCCCCCCGCCTTGCCTCTGCTGGCTGCTGCAGATTTGAGCAGGACTCTGGGCCAGTGTCTCCAGTGGCTACGCGGGCATCAACAGCCTTTGCGTTGCTGCCTTCCCTTCCTTTTTTCCCCATCCCCACATTCCCTCCTCTTGCAGCAA
>JASANA010006734.1:0-18548 GCA_030248095.1 Ptycholaimellus sp. GST1_10
ACATTTGGCAATTGCTTTTTGCTGAAAGTATTGTTTGATCAGTGGTGTGTCCGGTGGCGGCATGCCCTTCAACCCTGACAGCTGCCTTCATCGACTTCGGAATGCAGCACTCAGTCGGAAGAGCCTCTCCATGGAAGCATGGAACAAGAAGATTATAAAAAAAACGACAAACCACGCAGAGCGCATTCCTTTTCTTTTTACTGGTCTTTGAAAAGCACAGGCTGGTTGAATCAGCGCCGCGGGAATTTTACAGGAGCTCCGGATTCGCTTTGCTTCCTTTCCACACTTCCTTACACTCTCATCTGTTCAGTGCATGGTGCCTTATCGATCGAGTTTTGTCTCTCAGTTTGCTTAATTCCCTTTTCGATATTGCGTCTATAAGCGAGCCGATAGGGCCCTCTTTGCGCTCACCATTATTAAAAATCCTAAAGAACAATGCATCCTCTATGCTCCTTTCCACAAAAAGGCTCCTTTGTCAAACTAGGTGCAATGGCTTCGAATTGCTCAGCTATCTTTGTGCCATTCCACTGTTTTCCCTTTTTCTTCTGACTCAATGCGCTAAATACCATTTAACTGTTCGATCCAGGTGTACATTTTCGAGGTTATAAACCAGTTTCACTTATTCCTTTGAAGGCGTTGATCTTTGGTATCAAAACCAGTTGGAACATACTAGTGTCTGTTTCATGCCTTCGCCTTCACCCTTATTGATGATGTATTGCCACAAAAGCAACCCACTGACTTGATAAATGAAGGAAAAGGGCAAAGAGGAACAGGCTAAAACTGATATATCACGTATTATGCGGTAGGTTAAAAACTTGAATATTTGTTTGTACATTTTGGGCCGGATGCGTTGCCTTCTTGCAGCAATATTTCCGGCTGCAGGCTGAGCACAGCTTGATCACGACAATTGCCAAGTGAATGAGGCCAATGAAACTCTGCACCATCAATAATCTCTTGACACCCACCGTTTTACAGACAAACGTCTTACCGCGCCCGCCCAGAGGCCGATTGTGCCTGAAACTTTTTCAGTTGATCAGTTTTTTTGGCTTATGACCAGAATCCCCCCCCCCAAGGCTTCTGCCCCCCCCCCCAAAATTCTACCCCCCCCCACGTAAGTATCCCCCCCCACGTAATTATCCCCCCCCCCCCCAAGTAAGTATACAGTGCATGTCATGCACGTATGGTCATGCTTTCAAGACGATTTTTGGTGTTTTTGCACTTGGGGGGGGATCCTGGTCACCGATTTTGATGACCATTATCCCCCCCCCCCCCAAATGCCAAAATCCCTTGATTGATGACCAGTATCCCCCCCCCAAGTTTTTTTGAGTCCAGCTTTAAAGGGATAGTCACCAAAAATGCACCCACTCCGATTTCCATAAATTTTTTTTCCTAGTTAGGGGACACCAAAGTAAGGTTGCGCGCTTAAGCCGTTTTTTCACTTTGGAGTTAATTTTTTGAGAAAAAAATATTATCATTTCATGTGTTGTAGCATAAAGATAAAATGAAATAAATTCATAAAAAATCAAATTTTAATTCTTTACTTTTCTCCGCTCAACAGTGGAAACAAATAACTAAAATCAAAAATTTAAGCCAAAAAACCAGAGCAAAATTGATGTACTGTGGAGCGAGTAGCCCAAAAACTGGTTAAATGGTCAATTTTGGAGGATTTTATAGGTGTTTTCCAGATTTTGCTATCTTAAAATTTTTTTATGCATTTGAAGCCCTGATTTTTGAAATGTACGCCCTAAAATTGACCCATCTACATAAAAATAAGTTTATATATCTGGTACCATCGGCAGGCCAAATGTGGTCTCTTTTCTCCAAAATTTTGAATTGCCTCGAGTAAAAAGTCAAGGAAATACAATTTCTACTAGTGGAATCTGCTTGGACAGTTGCATTTTGTTTTTGGCGCGCAGTTCAGTGTCTCTTTCCATGCGCGCCCAAAACAAAATGCAGATGACGCAGCAGATTCCACTAGTAGAAATTGTATTTCCTTGACTTTTTACTCGAGGCAATTCAAAATTTTGGAGAAAAGAGACCACATTTGGCCTGCCGATGGTACCAGATATTTCTTCCACTTTTAACATATTATATAACATATAAATACAAATTTTATATTTTTGGTTATTTTTTTAGTAACGATTTTATTGGAGAAATGAATAAAAAATAAACAAAACTTATTTAAATAAACTTTTTTTAATAAAAATAACAAAAAGAAAACATTTGAAAATAAAAAGTACAATGCAATTATATTGGCGAATTAAATTTTTCTGGGAATTTTTCTTGGGTTACAAAATTTTTGGGGATTTTTTTGGTTCTTGAGTTCTTGGCAATCGATATTTGGGAGAAAAGAGCTTTTATTTAGGCCTGCCGACGGTACCAGTAATTTTCACATCTTGAAATACACAAAAATTAAAGTGAATCCATGAGAAGGATTCGAACCTCCTAGATTCATCCAGCAGTCCAATCGCTTGCACCACTACACCACTGGTGCATATGACTTCTTGGTGTAACTGAAAAGCTAAATACATGAGGCCTAGGGACCCGGGGAAGGGGGTTGGGGGGAAAAATGAATACCTACTATCGTCCATTGAATAGATGCGGAGGAGAAGAAGGAGAAGGAGGAGGAGTTCGGACAAATGGTTTTTTGCATTTTTCACAGTGAAACAAATAGTTTTGGGCTAAAGTCAAAAGATAAACTATAGTCAATTCGATGTTGCTCTTTCCATTGCAAAAAGAATTTAAACGATTGGAGCTTTCTGTGACGAGCAGCAGCCTTATCAAAATTGAGATCTAGCAATAACCCCTAAAACATACACCTAGGTCGAAAAGAGGGGCTGGGCGCTGACACTCCGCTAAAGCTCCGTTCGCGCCAGCCCAATTAATAAAGAAATTTTTTTTATAATTTTTACTCTATCAAAATTAGCCATGAAATTAGGTTTATCAGTGTTTTTTGAATACTCATGCAGGAATTGTTTTGAAAGTTTCTATCTGTTTACCAAAGTTTTAGAGCTTGTCAAGATGGTTCTAACCGTGGTCGAATCATAGATTTTCATTGAGTAGAACAGAAGTTATGCTCAATCGAAGAGAACATATTACCAAATTTTCAAAAATTCGCTCAGTTTTTGGGCCCTCCCATATTATCCCTTCCGATATTAACCCCCCATATATTTTTTTCTTGTAGATTTTTAATAAATACATATTGTGTTTTGCGGCCTAATGCGGCGGTATTGGCGATTTTGAGTTATGAATTTTTATGTGCATTTCCGAGCCATCCCCTATGTTATAACATAGGAAACTTTAGGAATTTTTAATTCTGGAACAGGGACCTTTTGGCCAAAACGTTATACCCTTGCAAGCTTACAATGATAACACCTTTCATTTAAAAAAATATGAGTGGAATTGGTGATGGTGCCTGACCTGGGTATTTCCCCTTTAAGAGGTATTTTATGGGAGGAGTACGAATCATCTAAGGGGGGCCGGACATAAATTTTCTGACCCCATTTTTTTATTGCAGATTCTTAATCTTCATACATTTTTATGTAACTCCACCAATTTTGGGCGAAAAATATGCAAAAATGGGCTCACAACAGCTCCAAACGTGATGGGAGGTCGAAATTTGGTCAATTTTCGCGTTTCACGGAGTTGTGTTCATGTAACTGCTTATTTCTCCTCTATTTTACATATTTTTACAGACACTCTGGGTGTCATTCAAATTCTTAGGATTTTGGCAACGCACTTATCACAATTGTTTTGCCTGAAAATGAAAATCCGTCGCAAAATATGAGTTTATACAGTCAACACTCAAAAATCGTAAATTTCAATTTTTGTCAAAAATCATCATTAGTGGGTTTTATAAGTATGAATTCGCCCTAGCGACTATCATTTTCGAATTTCTCACGAAATTTTGGCCTGGAAACCGCTCAGAAATATAGCAAAATGGGGTGGCCCACATGAGCTATAAGCACTTTTCTATGCCCCAGTCCAGAATGGCCCTATGTTATAACATAGGGCACTTTGGTGATGGTGACATTTTTGCGCGGCCGAAGGCCACCTGCCGCGGAGGCAGGGCAGCCAGAGCTCCGGAGGCCGGAGGGCATGGGTGCGAAGGCCCAGGAGCGTAGCCTAGCATGCGAAGCATGCTAGGCGAAGCGTAGGGGCCGTAGCACCCGTGCCCGGAGGCCGGAGGAGCTCTGGCGCCCTGCTCGAAGCGGCGGGCGGCCAAGGCCAGCTTAAGCAGTTACCCCATTTTTGTGTCCGTCTGTCCGCATATCCATAATATGAATGCTGAGCCTTGTCCGTCACGTCATCATGCCGTGCAGCGCGAATACAGCATCTTTTGACATAAAAACAACTTTTCTGCGTAAAACGTGGTCGAAAAAGCCGAAAATCATGGCTACAGCTTGCTCCGATCACAAGAATGTGCTTAAAACATCAAGTGTTTGGGCAAAGTGGTCATTTTGGAGGGTCTTTTGGGCGCAGCTTTTTATTGGCTTTGAATTTCTCTATGCGGTTTTTTGCATTCGGAAGATATTATTTTTATCTTCAAAATGGCGTTGGAATTTTTAAAAACGGTTTAGAATTGGCCGAGTTACAGCTAATTGAAATTTGAGCTTAAGAGTCATTATTGCAGCATTCTGCGCAGTTTGAGCCAGGTACCCAATGAAGCAAGTTTTCAGATTTATGTTGTTACCCACATCCCCGCGCATCACTTGCAATAGTCCAAAACATTAGTTTTAGGATAATGCAACAAAGAGATCAAAGGGATCAAGATGATAAAATTCATGAGAAATCAAAAATGTAAACGATCATCAAATCAGCCAAAATGATACTGAAAAAGAATCTTTTTAAATACAGTTCAGAGATTGAATAAACTTCCCTGCAAACTTATGTCTTCGAAATAAGTTTGCATAAAAGGAAAATCAAATATGCTCAACGATGAGCAAAAATCTCAAATTATGAACGACTAAAAATTATGTTGATGTGCGCCGCAGGCCCTCCCAACCTAGTCCAGTATATGAAAGCTGAGACGTGTCCGTAGCGTGAGCACGCCGCGCAGTCCCAATTCAACCTGGATCTTAGAAGTTACGAGTTTTTTGGGTAAATCGTAGCCAGGGAACACGATGGCGTTATAACCAGCTTGATCCGATCACAGGAATGTGCTTAAAACCTCAAAAATGTGAGTTTTTCCAATGTTTTGCTTCTGCGCAGATTTGTGCTGCCACCCAAACTGGTAAATTTTCAGTCATTAATGATAAATTTCCATACAGGTCACTTACCCAGCGCCCTTCAAGGCAGCCTTTCCTTTTTGGTTTTGCTGCCTGATTTTTGAAGTCCCTCGAGGACAGCCAGGTGTTTGCTATTGCATTCATTTGGTGTGGCTGTAATTTGGCCACTGGGTGGGGGTTTCCAAATGAGTCATAAGACCACAAAAGAGGCTAACGCATGAAAAAAGCTGAGCACCCGTGTAGCGGGACCCATGCAGCCCAAGTTCCAAATTCGTGTTTGAATTTTTTTTGGAATTCAATAGACACCCATTCAACATGCATTTTTACATTCAGTTCAAAGATATCTTTATGCCTTCAGAAAATGAATGGCTGAAAATTAACTCGCACTTTGTTGTGAAAAGAGTGAATGCATTTTTTTAAAAGAACCATAAAATTTAAAATACAGCATAAGAAAAAAACAATATATATAAAATTTAAATTTTACACAAAAACAAAAACAAAAACTGAAAACAAAAAAATATTCGAATATGAATGGCAAATGGTATCACAAATTTCTAATCATATAATAAATAAACTAAAGCACTTTAATAACAAATTACGAAAAAAATATGATGATGTGCGCTGCAGGCCTCTCCCAACCTAGTCCATAATATAAAAGCTGAGCCTTGTCCGTAAGTAGATAGCTTCGCGCAAGCCGAATTCAGTAGCTGCAGGGAAAGTGAGAACATTTTTGGGTAAATCGAGGTCGCCTAACCAGAATATGTTGTCCGTAGCTTGCTCTGATCACGGGAATGTGCTTAAAACATCAAAAATTTGGGTAAAATGGCCATTTTGGGGGGTTTTTCGAATGCTGCTTGTGACAGGAAGCGAATTTTGACTCACTGTTTCTTGCATTCGGTAGGTAATAAAATTACGCGAAGAATGGCATTGGAATTTTTAAAATCGGTTGAGAATTGGCTGAGCTACATACAAAACAAATTTTAGCTAATAAGCCTTTATGGCGGCCTACCCAGGCCTCCAATGTTTCAGTGGATAATGAAGTAAGATCTGACAAGACAATTCATTCGGCAGCCTTGGTCTGTTTAGTAGGCCTATCCGGCTGGCTTCATTTTGGCATGGCTGGAGCTGGCTGAGTGCGCCGCAGGCCTCTCCCAACCTAGTCCATATATATAATAGAGGAGCCTGTCTTGTGAGTGAGCATTTCGCGCGCCATGAGGGAAGCTTCTGGTGAGGAGGTGAAGGTGTTTTTGGGTAAATTGGGGTCGGGGAACACGATTTTGAGGGGAACAGCTTGCACCGATCACGGGAAAGTGCTTAAAACATCGAAAATGTGACTTTTATCAATGTTTTGCAACTGCGCAGTTTTGGGAAGCTACTCATTGTGGCAAGGTTGTACTCAGTATTCATATCCTTTCATAGAGTTTTCAGCAGCATCCATCTTTGGCAATCTAACCTTTGTTGGATTGATTGCCTAATCTTTGAAGTCCCTCGAGGACAGCCAGGTGTTTGCTGTTGCACTCATTTGGTGTGGCTATAATTTGGTCACAGGGTGGGAGTTTCTAAAAGAGTTGGTAGACCAAGAAAAGAGGCTAATGCATGAAAAAAGCTGAGCACCCGTGTAGCGGGACCCATGCAGCCCAAATAATTTCTCTAATCCCCCTCCAACCATTTGGCTTCTTCTATCACCAAATTGCCCCCCAGCCGTTACCCATGCAGCCCAAATATATTCCTCCAATCCATTGCCCCCCCCCCAACCATTTGTCTTCTTCAAGTAAGCAAAGTAGGGCGGTGGATGCCTGATGCTTTTGCAGGCCTATTTAGCCTCACCCAATCCTCCAATGTTTCAGTGGATGTTCAAGTAAGCAAAGTAGGGCGGTGGATGCTGGATGCTTTTACAGGTCTATTTAGCCTCACCCAATCCTCCCATGTTTCAGTGGATATTTAAGTAAGCATGGTAGGGCGGTGGATGCTTGATGCTTTTGCAGGCCTATTTAGGCTCACCCAATCCTCACATGTTTCAGTGGATATTCAAGTAAGCAAAGTAGGGCGGTGGATGCTGGATGCTTTTACAGGTCTATTTAGCCTCACCCAATCCTCCCATGTTTCAGTGGATATTTAAGTAAGCATGGTAGGGCGGTGGATGCTTGATGCTTTTGCAGGCCTATTTAGGCTCACCCAATCCTCACATGTTTCAGTGGATATTCAGGTAAGCTCAGTAGGGGGTAGGGCTGGATGCTTTTACAAGCCTATTTAGCCTCACCCAATCCTCCCATGTTTCAGTGGATATTTAAGTAAGCAAAGTAGGGCGGTGGATGCCTGATGCTTTTGCAGGCATATTTAGGCTCACCCAATCCTCCCATTTTTCAGTGGATATTCAAATTCAAGTAAGCAAAGTAGGGCGGTGGATGCCTGATGCTTTTGCAGACCTATTTAGCCTCACCCAATCCTCCTATGTTTCAGTGGATATTCAAGTAAGCAAAGTAGGGCGGTGGATGCTGGATGCTTTTACAGGCCTATTTAGCCTCACCCAATCCTCCCATGTTTCAGTGGATATTTAAGTAAGCAAAGTAGGGCGGTGGATGCCTGATGCTTTTGCAGGCATATTTAGGCTCACCCAATCCTCCCATTTTTCAGTGGATATTCATAATTCAAGTAAGCAAAGTAGGGCGGTGGATGCCTGATGCTTTTGCAGGCCTATTTAGCCTCACCCAATCCTCCAATGTTTCAGTGGATATTCAAGTAAACAAAGTAGGGCGGTGGATGATGGATGCTTTTCGGCTTTTGCCCCCCCTGCTGGATGCTTTTACAGGCCTATTTAGCCTCACCCAATCCTCCCAAGTTTCCAAAAAACCATTGGAGAAAGCCAAATAAATTGTAGTAAAACTTCTTACTGCAGCTGGCTTTCTATTACCAATTTGAACTTCTTGTCATCAATAATTTCTGCAGCTGCTTCCTTATAGTCGCCGTAGGCGACGGCGAAGCTCAACCTAGTCCAGTATATAATACGCGTGATGCCATTTTGGGAGGGGTCTCGGGGCTCCCTGAATTCTTTACTTATATTGGCATATGATAGCTCTATGCATCGGTCGTGACAAATTATTCAATATTTTTTGGGGTTATCCATGCAAAGATAATGTGAAATATATGAAATAATCGAAAACTTTCGCATTTTTGCCATTTTTGGCCATTTTTCAACTTTGAAACTTTATTGCTCATCCAGTTTTCAACATTTTCTGTCGGACTTTTTTTTAAATTCAAGCCTTATCAATTCTGTATCAATACCCATCCTGACATTGTCAACATTTAATCAAAAATTGCACAAAAAATAAAGTCAAATGAAGTGCATTTTTTTAGTTTTTCGGCCTACTCAATTGTCTGATGTAGAATGAATGCTATAAATAAAATATTTTGAACAAAGCTGATGCAACACTTATGCGGTATAACTGTGTCATAACAGAGAAATGAGAAAGCATCTGCATCATTTGAATTGCATCAATGCAAATTAATTTGAATTGGCTTTCTTATGTCTGTATTGTATTTGTTAGACTGGTTTCTTAACATTTTTTCATGCTTGTTATGTTTATGAAGAGGATTAATGACTGCTTCAATATATTTTTTCAGTGTATGAAGTTTAATTATGGAATTTTATCTCACAAAAGAAATGCAATTAATCGCAAGGTGGCCGCGCGAAGCGCGGCCACTGACCAATATGACTAGTATATATATATATATGTGTGTGGCATGCCCGTACTCCGCGGTTTTTCAACGAAATTGGCTGATTTTTTGCATGAAGGTCCGCCTAGGCGGTGCCTCGGGACCATTTTTGGCGCTTGGCGTAATTTTTCGAATTTCGCCCAAAACTCAACTTTTTGATGTTTCAAAATACAAAAAATTGTAAATCACTGGTTTTTCAATGAAATTAGCTGAAATTTTGCATGAAGGTCCGCCTATATGATGGCTTGAGAGCTTTATAAGGGTTTTGCGAAATTTTTAGATTTTTTTGCAAAACTTGGAATTTTGATGTTTCAAAACAAAAAAAATCATAACTCCCTGGTTTTTGAATGAAATTGGCTGAAATTTTGCACGATGGTCCGCCTAGGTGGTGGCTTGAGAGCTTAAATGGGGTTCTGCAAAAATTTTGGCTTTTTTTCCAAAACTTAGAATTTTGATGTTTCAAAATAAAAAAAATCATAACTCCCTGGTGTTTCAATGAAATTGGCCGAAATTTTGCATAAAGGTCCGCCTAGGTGGTGGTTTGAGAGGTTTGCTTGGGGTTTTGCAAATTTTTGAATTTTTCCTCAAAACTTAGAATTTCGATGTTTTCAAAATAAAAAAAATATGACTCCCTGGTTTTCAGACAAAATCGGCAAGTAAATAAATATGCAATTAGTAAAATTCGCTCATGTAGCCTGACAATATTACTCGGAACAAAGGCCGCGCATCTTGGTGACAGCCAAGAATACCTTGTTGCACTAAAAAACTACCTGCTCTTTTGTATCTGCATATTTCCCGATTTCCTTTTGTGAGCTTCTTTATATGTCCCTTACGCAAGTATCTACTAAGAAAAAACATTGCGTTTCACTTGGAAATTTTGAAAAAAGATCCAAAGATTGAGGACAGGTCAAGAATCGGCCCTACAAGGGGCAAAATTAACCAAAAAAATTTAGGTCTTGAATTTTGATTATAATGGCCTAAATCGATACTCCAGCCTCAATTACACCAGAATATATCATTTTTATGTCCAATTTTGATGTATGTTGAAATTTCGTAATTTTTTATTTTTCCCATTGTGTGATGCTGAGGTGTTCAAAAAACTCATAAAAGTCAAATTTCAAAATCATCAAAATTGGACATAAAAATGATATATTCTGGTGTAATTGAGGCTGGAGTATCGATTTAGGCCATTATAATCAAAATTCAAGACCTAAATTTTTTTGGTTAATTTTGCCCCATGTTATAACATAGGGCCGATTCTTGACCTGTCCTCAATCTTTGGATCTTTTTTCAAAATTTCCAAGTGAAACGCAATGTTTTTTCTTAGTAGATACTTGCGTAAGGGACATATAAAGAAGCTCACAAAAGGAAATCGGGAAATATGCAGATACAAAAGAGCAGGTAGTTTTTTAGTGCAAAAATGTCACCATCACCAACGTGCCCTATGTTATAACATAGGGCCATTCTGGACTGGGGCATAGAAAAGTGCTTATAGCTCATGTGGGCCACCCCATTTTGCTATATTTCTGAACGGTTTCCAGGCCAAAATTTCGTGAGAAATTCGAAAATGATAGTCGCTAGGGCGAATTCATACTTAGAAAACCCACTAATGATGATTTTTGACAAAAATTGAAATTTACGATTTTTGAGTGTTGACTGTATAAACTCATATTTTGCAACGGATTTTCATTTTCAGGCAAAACAATTGTGATAGGTGCGTTGCCAAAATCCTAAGCATTCGAATGACACCCAGGGTGTCTGTAAAAATATGTAAAATAGAGGAGAAATAAGCAGTTACATGAACACAACTCCGTGAAACGCGAAAATTGACCAAATTTCGACCTCCCATCACGTTTGGAGCTGTTGTGAGCCCATTTTTGCATATTTTTCGCCCAAAATTGGTGGAGTTAAATAAAGATGTATGAAGATTAAGAATCTGCAATAAAAAATTGGGGTCATAAAATTTATGTCCGGCCGATTCTAACTGCTCTCAAAAAGCGCCTCTTAAGGCTTCGCAAGCGAAGCCTACGCAATTGCCACTATACAAATTGGTTTGACTAAGCCTAAGCCTTTTTTAGAATCAGTAAAGGCTTAGGTATACTGATTCTAAAAAGGCTTAGGCTTAGTCAAACGAATTTGTATAGTGGCAATTGCGTAGGCTTCGCTTGCGAAGCCTTAAAGCTTAATGCAAACTAGACCAGCAACTGCGTAGACTTCGCTTGCGAAGCCTTAAAACTGGAACTATAGTAGGTATAGGGGCCCCCCGAAAAATTTGGGGGGGGGGGGGCAAAACTCTTGGGGGGGGGGGGCAAACTTATTGGTTGGTTCTTGGTTGTTGAAAAACGGGTTTGGTTGGCCGGTAGAATGCTTGGGGGGGATTCTGGACATCAGCCGTTTTTTTAGCAGTCATTCGCAAAAATTTTGAGCAGCAATCTTTGACACAGCTGAACTAATGAAAAGGCTAGCCGCCGATGTCGCTGAGGAAGTTCTGCCATGTGTAGCTGAGAACCTCCTGCAGGCCTATTTCTTGCCACCAGAGAACTAAGCAACCAGTCAGTCACCTTGATGTGAGGATAGGCGCTAGGTTGGAGAAAGAAATATAGGCTGATGTCCGTCTCATTAGATCGCGTAAAAGGCTGAATCTCTGGCCGAATGTTGTACATTTTCTGTTCGCAAAGACCAAGACAGTTGTCCTTGCACGGCTTATCGTCTGTGCCTGTAAAGTGTAAATTAAAGAATTGAGTGATAAACTATGTCCATTTTCTAAAGCTATGCAGCTCTCGGTGATTGTTACCTAACTTCTTTTAATGTTTTTAATACCTGCATTTTTCAGGTGTGTCACCTAATTTTTATTTTTTATGATTTAAGATTTATTTTCGTGGCTCATGGTCACAAATATAATGGAAAAAATGTTTCTTTTACCGTCTAAAAAACGTGAGCTGTTAGTGAACGCTCTTATTTATCATTTTAAAACCAATCAAAGGGAAATGATTCCTTTCACTGTTCTCTAAGAAATGATCCCAATGACCAACCATTGTAAACCAGGCAATGGGGAAGGGGGCTGGTGTCGTAAAGAGCATGGCTGCACACTTCCAGTGGGTCCCCAGACTGACGCACGTTTAGGGAAGAGAAAGCCGTACAACCACACAAGCTCTGCCAATCGTTTCTATGTCTTTGCTTATTCTTCCAAAATCTCGTTTTACTACTTTTTAAATATTGCAAAAGAAAATTTCAAAATATTTCAAAAAATTTATCATTTTTAAAACAGTTTTTGAAGGCAGAAAATATGACTTGATGCTGTTGTAGTCAAAGAGCATATTACTGAAAATTGTGAATATTTGATTTAATGATTTCTCTTTTTTTTATTTACATTTTAAATGGTTGCACTAAGGGTGTGGTAGGGCCCCTATGCTTCAACATAGGGGTGTAGTAGGGCCCCTATGCTTCAACATAGGGGTGTAGTAGGGCCCCTATGCTTCAACATAGGGGTGGGGTAGGGCCCCTATGCTTCAACATAGGGCTGGAGAAGAAAATTTTGAGGTCTAGAGAAGGGAAAACCTTGGTCTAAGGGCGGAAATTTTAAGATGAAAAGTGAAAATGATTAAAAAGTGAAATGGAAAAAAGGTGCAAAGTTATACGTTGTTCTACTTCACTTCCACTCCACTTCACCGACCCTGAAAATAGTTTTTTGAAATTTCAATTGACCGAAAATTTCTCAAAAACATTTTTTTCCACTTTTTCCACTTTTCACTTTTTTCTACTTTTTGCCTCACCTCTTATGCTCCACTTACGCTCCACTCGCACGGAGCAGATTGAAAGTAACAATTAAAAAGCCCAGGGAATTTGGGCTACCTTTAGAGAAAAGGTGAGTTAGTGGTTTTTAAATTGAAAGAGGTGGAGCAGAAAAAAGTGGATACTGAAGCTACAGACCATGTCCAGCCTCATTACGAACCAAGCATAGAAAACAACTGATGAAACTTTTTTGACCATAACTCGTCGAACAAGTGGAGGCTCGGATGAGTTTGTGCTCATGCTTTGCTCGGCACGTCATATGTGCAGGCATACCCCCAATTTAATATAATAAATGGTACCATCGGCAAGCCGAAAGTAAGCTCTTTTCTCCCAAAAAAACAATTGCCCCGAGTGTAAAGTCAAGGAAATTTCCCTACTACGAGTGGAATCTGCTTGTGGGGCATCTGCATTTTGTTTTCGCGCGCAGTTTAAGAACTCTTTTCAGGCGCGCTCACACAAAATACAGGTGACACAGCAGATTCCACTCGTAGTAGGGAAATTTCCTTGACTTTACACTCGGGGCAATTGTTTTTTTGGGAGAAAAGAGCTTACTTTCGGCTTGCCGATGGTACCATTTATTTCCTCAACTTTTAAGATACAAAAATAAAACTCATTTTTGTTATTCATTAAAATCATTTTAATTTTGATGAATGTGTTTAATGTACATATGTTCTGTTTTTATTATTGTTCTGTATTTTTTTCAATTTAAATTTCCTTGGTTTTACAATCGGAAAATTCGATTTTTAGGAGAAAAGAGCTTTACTTTCAGCTTGCCGATGGTACCAGATATTTCTTCTACCTTAAAAATGCAAAAATAAAAATTAACTAACTTAATTAGATTAATTTTGCCAGCTTCGAACCCAATAGGCTCAGCCATAAGCCAGTCGTTTTACCATTACACCACAGGGGCGCATAGATTTGTTAAGGGAGTAGTTTATTAGTTTCATGCAAATCTGCGCAGTTGAGCACTGGGTTCAAGTAAAGGGGGGAGATCGAATAAATACCTACTCTCGTTCATTAGCAGATGCGAAGCAGCAGCAGGGCAGGGCAGCAGGGCAGGGCAGGGCAGCAGGAGTTCGGACGGCAACTTGTTTTCGATTTTCTCCATCAAATCCGAACTTTTATGCTGCTTTTCGCGAGTACCCCCCATAATTCGATGTTGCCCTTTCCGTTGCAGCAAAAGTCAGTGCAATCGGTGCTATCTGGGTAGAGAAAAACGCTTATCAATTTCAAGATCTAGCATTAACCCTCAAAACATACACATGGGTCGAAAAGAGGGCCTGGGCGCTGACGGTCGCTTTGCTCCCTCGCGCCAGGCCAATATGCTCTGACTCAACTGCATGCCTACCCGGCTTAAAAACAGACAAAATAATAACCTTTATCATGTCCAACCGACAGCGTTGAGCGCATTCACTAGCAGTGTAAGTGGTGGAGCATTTGGGCACTCCATGTCTATCTAAAAATCTCTGCCATTATGTTTCGTGAATGAAAGAATAAAAAGAAATGTTTTTAATTAATTGCAAAAATTGTAACAACAGTAAAGATGCGAAAACATTTGAGCCGAATAGGTACCCTTGTTTACTTGCTTGAGGGCTATACCTTTTGAGATGAACTGGTAGCGTCCTCTGGGTGTGATATAGAATTTCGGTGAATTTCGGTGCCCCGGGAAGATGCCCCACATGTGGTTCCGACTTTGGTACCCAATATACACTCTCAGAAATACATGGCTAAAATGAACGAAATGCCTAAATGAACGAAAACATTGCTGGACGCAGCTTAGAGGGTGAACAGTTAACTTTATGGCAGTTATTACACCATCAAAGCTTGCACTGATTCGAAGAAATTCCCGTTCTGTTGCTGTGAGGATATCAAGTTCGATCGCCTGTATGCACATTTCGAAGCTGAAAAGAAGTTGTGCTATTTTATGTAACGAAGAAATGTCATCAATTCAACCAAAAAGAAATTCAGAGACGGAAGTATCCCATCCTAATGGGGCTAAGTGTTTATTTTGTTTTTGACCACGGAGCGGCCCAAAGGGCCGCGAAACAGTCTTTATAGTTGGGTCACTTTTTGTCCTCATGTGTGTGTATATAGCTGGAATTTCTGTAACTGGCTGAATTCTCGACGGACTTTGACAAACTTTCACAAGTCGTATTTTTCAGTGAACCTACGAAAAAAATCAACTGATTTATTTGGCGCCAAAAAAGGAACACTAGTGCTGAAAATTGTCCTAATACAATTAAATACTCCAATACTAAAATTTGTGAGATATCTCAAAGGCATACCCAATTAAGTAATGTTTCAAATGGTCCGGGACCGGTTACACCCCTCCAAATCTTCCTTAAATTTTATTACCTTTCGGGGAAAAAAGTTTGTACAAATCCGTTGAGAATTTACCATTTATCAGCATACCCCATTGTTCAACGTTTCTACCCAAATAAGCAATGTTTCAAATGCTCAAGGACCGATTTCAACCATCCAGATCTTCCTAAAAGTTAATTACCTTTCAGGAAAAAAAAGTTTGTCAAAATCCGTTGAGAATTCGCCATTTCCCAACATACCCAATTTTTCAACCTTCCTACCCAAATAATTAATGTTTCGAATGCTCCAGGACCGGTTTAAACCCTCCAGATCTTCCTAAAATTTAATTACCTTTCAGGAAAAAAAAGTTTGTCAAAATCCGTTGAGAATTCGCCATTTCTCAACATACCCAATTTTTCAACCTTTCTACCCAATTAACTAATGTTTCAAATGCTCCAGGACCGGTTCCACCTATCCAGATCTTTCTAAAATGTTAATACCTTTCAGCAAAAAAAAGTTTGTCCAAATCCGTTGAGATTTCGCCATTTCTCAACATACCCCATTTTTCAACCTTTCTACCCAAAAAAGTAATGTTTCAAATGCTCAAATTCCGGGTCTACCCATCCAGATCTTCCTAAAATATTATTACCTTTCAGGAAAAAAGTTTGTCCAGATCCGTTGAGAATTCACCCGTTCCCAGCATTTCCAGATATATATACATATACATGTGTTAATTAATTTAATCTTCAAAAACAGACTTGTGGATCCAAACTAAACACCTGACCAAATTGCAGAAGGGATCCATATGAACCAATTAAAGAACTAACCACAATTATGGATCTAAATTTAACAAATGTTTCAGTGTTTTTTCTCTCTTAGCTGGTCTCTTTATAATGCTTGTAATCAAATTAGCCTGGGCATCAAGGTGATGAAATTTATTTTATTCATATTATCATGAAACTAGCTTGGGCTATAAGGGGATGAAATTTAGTTTGAAACTCTTATCATGAATTTATATTTACAAAATTTTGAACCTCTAAAGAGCTAAGAGAGCCCTGAAAATTTTGACCATTGTAATATTGTAATTTTTGGCAGGTTAAAGTACACGTACAGCATGAAAAACTTTAAATAATTTAAACAAATGCTGTTGGTAGCAAAAACAAAAAGCTGCGAAAACTAATAAAATTCTTGTTTCAAAATAATATATTTTCATTGCAACATATTTTTATTGTTTTTCTAAATGTTAACCAATGTTTATTTTTTTATCTCTATCTAAACATATATCCTAAGGTGACCAAAATTTTCAGGGCTCTCTTAGCTCTTTAGAGGTTCATAATTTTGTAAGTATAAATTCATGATAAGAGTTTCAGATTAAATTTCATCCCCTTATAGCCCAAGCTAGTTTCATGATAATATGAATCAAATAAATTTCATCACCTTGATGCCCAGGCTAATTTGATTACAAGCATTATAAAAAGACCAGCTAAGAGAGAAAAAACACTGAAGCGGAGCTTCACAATTTCAGTAATTTCATCTACTTTGAACAGCCAAAGGCCAAAAAACAGCCTAAAACCCACTACAATGCTTTAAGATAAAGTTGATGATGAGCTGCTTGTACATCATGGCCTGGTAGAAGCCTATGAAGACAATGTGTAAGCATGTGGACACAAGATTCGTAATCTACCCACCAATTTACCTATATGGTGCTGTTATTGAGGCCAAAAACCCTTTAAAATGCCCCAAGACGAAGTTGATGATGAGCTGCTTGTACACCACGGCCTGGTAGAAGCCCATGAAGACAATGTGTAAGGAAATGGACAAAAGATTCGTAATCTATGCCACAATTTACCTATATGGTGCGGTTATTGAGGCCAAAAACCCTGTAAAATGCCCCAAGACGAAGTTGATGATGAGCTGCTTGTACACCACGGCCTGGTAGAAGCCCGTGAAGACCAGATTTGCACCTATGGTTGTTTGGTATCAAATTGTATCTATTTTTTGAGCCGGTTTCATATCTAGACTCAAAATTAACTTAAACCATCGCCACTGGGCAGCATATCTTTACAGCAGCATTACAGTGCACCCTAAACGTCAAAAATGGACAAAAAAATTTTTAAAATTTTTAATGTTTTATAGACAGGTTTTTTGTAGTTTTTTGCCAAAATTCCGAATCTGTGCTTGTTTTTTCCCTCCAAGCATCCTAAAAAAAATTATTCAAGATTTTCGATTTTTTCGTTTTCTCAATTTTGGCATAAAGGAGGCCGAAAATCAAAATTCTGGACCCACCATGCCACCCTCCAGGGTCGATATACTATAGTGACATAGAGACTGGAGCCCCAGATATTGCCAGTATGGACGGATGGCGCACGGTGGACGGATAACGGACGGACACTTTTTAAAAAGTTTTTCGGCCATAACTTGCCCAATTCTCAACCAAAATTGGCAAATTTTTTTTAATTAAAGCTCTGTGTCTGCTGCGTCCACTGAGCCCACTCGCGGCTTTGTACCTTGCACATAGAATTAATGGCACCGATTCATATTTTCAAAGTCCGTAATAGGGTTGGTCCTTGGCTAAGAGGGGACCGTGCTTTCGCTCCGCTTGCACAGCCCCAATACATATATATGAGGACAAAAGTTCAGTAACCTCTTGTCTCGTTGACTTGCTTGTCTTGCTTGCTGTCTTGGCTGGAGCGCCCGGCCCCTTGGCTGGAGCGCCCGGCCCCTTCACTCGAGAAAACAGATAGAGCCTGTAGGGTACATCTACGGACCTCTTGAGGCGCGTCTAGACGGCGCGTTTCATCATCGTCTGGAAGGACTTCGGCGGCCTCCAGCCCATCCAGGGCCCCGCCAACGTCCTCCTCAAGTGCTTCTAGGGCCTTTTCCGGAAAGGCCCGCTCTTTCGGTGTATTCCTCTTTGAGTGTGGCGGAGAAGTTTGCGGAGGAGAGTTCAGGTGCGGGCACGGAGACGTCCGAGCAGTTCAGCACCGCCTTCCTGTCCGCCTTCTACTTCAGCTTCACCATCGCCTACACCAACTCCAAGCGCTTTGGGGGCTCTAGCCAGCAGCTATCCCCCTCATCCTAGGTCCACCCTTTCTCTTCGAAGTCTTTGCTGGCCTCCATCTATCTCAGGATGGGGGACCTGTCTGATCTTCGCTGAGCCGGGCAGCACGCCGGATGCCTGCTCGATCTATCTGCCCGGCCCCCGGGGGCCTCCACACCATGCACAAGCTCGCCTGCTCCGCCTGCGACCAGGTCTACTGCCGCTCCGGCTACGACGCCCTCTTCTGCCCCGTGGGCAGCGCCACCATCGGTCTTCAACCGCATCATGATCGCCATCGCCCCGCCCAACGCCCACGCCTTCCGCTTCCATCCCAGCCAGTCCATTACCCTCGCCATCAATGAGCCCGCCAGCCTCCAGGAGCAGGGGGAGAACGCCGACATCCCGACGAGTCCGCCCTCCAGGACCCACCTCCTCGACATCCCCGTCTACACCTACATCGGGCCCCACGGCGA
>JASANA010006735.1:0-13149 GCA_030248095.1 Ptycholaimellus sp. GST1_10
GTGAGGAGGAGAGGAGGGAGGAGAAGGAGGACATCTGGGATTGCATGTGGAGAGTCTTCAACATCAAGCAGCTTGGCCAGCACGTCCTTTGCAGCCTTGTCCATGGCTCCCCCTGCTAACTCTATGTCCCTCATCTCATGTTCATGGGGCAGCTCAACCTGCAGGACGCCGCAGAACCTTGACACTTCAATCAAGAACCTGGATCCTGGCAGGACCCAAAACACTCAAAAAACTGCCTTACCTATGACCGCTACTGAATCATCACCATGAAGGTTCTGCTGATGCTGTTGTCACTGACTAAGATGCTACATGTGCTCAACATCGCCAGCGCCGCCCAACCAATGCCAAGGGCTTCTTCCAGCATGCCTGCACTGTAGTACCTGAAGTCTTGAGAATTGAACAGAATACTTGATTTTTTTATTCACTAGTCTTATATGTCTATGCTTAATCTGCGCTTACTTTTGAAATTGGTTGAGAAACCACAGACTTGATTTATGAGTTACAAAGATTCATATAAAGGATGCGCTCCGCTGTCACCTATTGTGCTTTGCGCCATATACTTTTTTTAATATTAACTACTTGTTTTGGGGTAAAGTGAACGGAAATGGAACCATGCAGAGGTCACATGTCCCCAGCATGAGATGGTGATTTTCTCGCCTGGCTTACACGTAATTGGAGTTGCCAGAGAGAGTCCACGATGAATGTTTGACCAGACTCTTACCTGTGTTCAGCCTTTCCTTTCCTTTAAACAAAATGGAATCTTGGAGAGTGTATTCAAGAGAGCTTTAATGAGAGGTTCAAAATTTGGTTGCCCAACATCTTTGAATTTTATGTATTTTTTCAAAACTAGACACATTTTCAAGACGTTTGGTAGCCTTTTAGTGGTCAAAAGTCAACATTCAATTTTCGGCGAATTTTCGAAGTTTCGAGATGAACAAGAAATTAACCGCCCATAACTCATTTTCTTCTCAACCAATTTTAATAATTCTACCACCATTTTGAACTGTCTTGACGAAGACTATTTTTTTACCATTTTTAGTGCTATGACCTTTTCCTGTTGAAAACTATAAACCAGATGGACACAGGCCTAAAAAACTGTAAATCAAAAAACTGAAATTTTGAGACAAATTTTGAAAGAACATGACCTTTTCCTGCTGAGTGACCAGTAGAGTGAATGGTGGGGTGACCAGCAAAGGAAATATTTTTAAAATTGCTAAAACTTTGACCGCGAAGCAACTGTGTATCAATTTAACTAAAATAAAGCATAAATTGTGGGTACTAACGTAAAGAAAAACATGGCTGCCGTTGTTCACTTTGATGTCTTGAATCCAAGCTCCACCAATATTGTCATAGGTCCATATGCACTTATTATTCTTCCAATAATACATACCAAGCGAATAGCCAGACCCAACCTTGACCCAAGCATCGACTTTGCCTACAATTAAGATTGTCATCCATTGGGCCAGCGTCAGCAGAAGGTCGTGGTCCAGCCTTTCGTTTGTACTATTTCGGACCCACCCGCAGACAAACTCTACGATTCCAAGACTGTTCCAGTCGCAATCAAAATTCGCAACCGCATTCTAAGACACCCACCCGCAACCACAATTCAGAATGATTGGAATCACTAAAATGCTGAATTTCCGATTCATTGCTTTACTTTCGCTTAGCTGGTTTCTGTTTAATGTTCGCACTTAAAAAAGTTTGGGTTCAACTTCAAGGTGATGAAAATTAGTTTGATAGTTATATCTTGCAAAGTTTATTGAAAGTAGCTTGAACTTCTTAAAAGGTGATGAAATGGGAAATCTGAAATTTATGGGAAATCTGGTTGTTTAGATGGTTACATCTTGGTTACATGGCCATGGTTACATCTTTTTTTGCGTGGCCCCAGGTTGCCTGCCGCGAAGGGCAGTGCAATCAGAGCTCCACAGACCGTAGGGTGTGTGTTTCATTCCAAATTGGCTGTGCTGAACAACAGCACTGCCCCTGTCTTAGTTACATTTTCGCTGTGTGTGTGGATGGAGAATGGACACAACGATTGTCAGGTAATAGATAGTTACAAATGGAAGCCATGAAGAAATTGGGGCCGTGCAAGCGGAGTGGAAGCGCAGTCCCCTCTTAGCCAAGGACCAACCCTATTATGGCTTTTGAAAATACGATTGCCCGCCAAATATTCCGTGGGCATGTTACAGAGCTGTGAATAGGCTCAACGGACGCAGCAGACATGGAGCTTCAATTAAAAATAATTGCCAAATTTGGTTGAGAATTAGGCAAGTTATGGCCAAAAAACTTTTTAAAAAGTGTCTGTCCGTTATCCATCCACCATCTGCCGTGTGCCATGTGCCGTGTGCCGTCCGCTGTATGTTCTGACCGGGAGGCATACTGGCAATATCTGGGGCTCCAGTCTCAATGTCACTATAGTATATCGACCCTGGAGGGTGGCATGGTGGGTCCAGAATTTTGATTTTGGGGCTGTTGAATATGGTGGAGAAGGATCTGCTTGTTATGTTCTGGAAGAGCACAGGGCTCTCTGCGAGCATGGAGGGGTCTGTGAAGATTTAGGGTTGGATGAGATGGCAATTGACCTTGGGACTGTGGTAGCTGAGGTCTCTGCTGGGTCCCTTGGGAAGGAATAGAAGCTCTCCACGGTGAGCTTCACTGGGAGGAAGAGGTAGCTGTCCATGGAGCCAGGTAGTCAATGGTAGGGGTATGAGGGCAGCATGGGCCTTAATGCACTTGGTGACTTCAAATGTTTCTTTTAGCAGCATTGGTAGTATATTCATATTATTAGGGTAAATTTAATAATCAGAACAGTAGATTTAAAGAACAGTGCAGTACTAATGACCAAACAGAGCAGTACTAATGACCAAACAGAGCAGTACTACGGGGGGGGGCACTAAGTCTTCGCCTTTTATTAAATGCTTGTTGCTCGTCTAAAAAAAATCACAGCAAGCTGTAAATTGGTCAGAATTTAGATCCAATATCCATAAACACTGTGCTAAATTGGTTTTTTAATATCTTTATTACTCACGGAGAAATGGCAGAAAATGTAAAACTTCTCAAATTTCTCCCCTGTAACTTATCAAACCACCTGTGACAGTCTTTTTTTATCATGTCAATATTACAAATGTTAACCATTTTAGGCATGATATTGCATAACAGGCATTTACAGCAACATAAAAGGGAATTATGGCCACACTGTGGCCATTTTATAGCGTTCATGGATAGGAAGCGGATGAGATGAAACCAAGCAAAATAAAAAAGGCGAAGACTTAGTGCCCCCCCCCCCCCGGTATTACACCCGTCGACAGTACAGTACTAATGCAATCAGACCTATTAGTGCAGTGCAGTACAAAAAAAGAAAAATAAATTCATTTGCAAAACAGAACAATTCTATTAAATTTTTAAAAATGCTCTAAATGTACCATTTCTTGCAGCAAATGATGCTTTTTATGCCAAAATTGTCAAAATATCCCTGCCGGGAATGGTTTCACAGAATTTGAGGGTTTTCCGAAAATTTTGTACTACATTGTTCTGTCATTATTAGTACTGCTCTGTATAGTAAATGCACTGTACTGTGGATAACCAAAACATTTCCATTGAATTTTTTAACTTCTCTAAACGTACAATTTTATGCAGCAAATGATGTTTTATTTGTCAAAATTGTCAAAATAACCCTGCCGGGAAAAATTTTTACTCAATTTATGCATTTTCCAAAAATTTTGTACTGCACTATTCTGTCGTTATTATTCTGCTCTGTAAAGTAAATGCACTGTAATGTGGATAACCATTACTATTTTAATTAATTTATAAAACTGCTCTATACGTACAATTTTCTGCAGCAGATGATGGTTTTACGTCAAAATTGCCAAAATAACCCTGCCAGGAATGGCTTTCACTGAATTTGAGTGTTTTCCAAAAATTTTGTACTACACTGTTCTGTCATTATTAGTACTGTTCTGTGAAGTAAAAGCACTGTGCTGTGGATAACCAGAACAATTATATTAAATTTTTCATTTTCACTAAAAGTGCAATTTTCCGCAGCAAATGATGTTTTTTTGTCAAAATTGTCAAAATAACCCTGCCGGGAAAGGGTTTTACTGAATTTATGCCTTTTCCGAAAATTTTGTACTGTACTATTCTCTCATTATTATTCTGCTCTGTGAAGTAAAAGCACTGTAATGTGGATAACCAGAACCATTCTAATTAATTTTTAAAGGATAAAGGATTTTAAAGGATAGGATAACGGATTTTAAAGGATTAGAAGGATATGAGCAAACGAATAAGTTAGAGTTTATCATTTCATCAACAGAGCAGTACAATTAAAATAAAATAAATTTCATTACTTTGGCAGCGCAGTGCTAATTAACATTACAGAGCAGAGCTAATGGTAATAGTTCTGCGAAACAATAGTCCTGTGCGCAGGGCTAAAAACATTTTATTTGTACTGCACTGTTCTTTAAATGTACTGTTCTGGTTATTAAATATACCCATATTATTATCAACACTCTAGGAGAAATTTATATAGTTCATTGCAAATGTGATCATGTAGGTATTGTACTGACTATCAAGGTAGATGGCAGAGCCTTGGATGGCAGTGGAGATGTCAGTGTGGGCAGTGTAGGCTCAAAGTCCAATGGTGGGATTGATGTAGAAGAGCTGCTTGAGGACCTGGTACTGATGGTTCTCTAGCAGGCAGATCATCTGCTCCTCTCTCATCTTGGCCTCATTGATGATGTCATCAATCTCATCAAGGGTTGTGGATGACATACCATTGCTTGGCTGTCTTGAGGTGGGTGTGGATGGCTTTGATTCTTTCTTTGCAAGCAAGGTGGCCTAATGAAGGAAATCTGAGCCTCGCAAAGTCAAAAAAGCGTCAAAGTCTTATCAACTAGGGGACGAGTGAGAGCAGGGAGTGTGGGGATAGGTGAATCACTATAGTAGGTCATGCTTGGGTGGGGGACTTCGTTGGGGGTAGGGGGGTCAGCCTTCCATGGGGAGACTCTCAAGAGGAGATACTAGGTGTCAGCCATGTTCTATGGTTGACCACATTTCATGGGTAGACCACATACCGAAACGCCACCAACTAAACTTTTGCTCAGTACTGGTTGAACTGTTGAAATTTGAACGGAAGACAAGTATTTTTGTGCACAATTTATGCAAAATATGTCAAAACCTGTACTTAGTTTAGAAATTGGTTGAGAAATCATAGCCTTTTCCTTTTGCGGGATCATTATACTTGTTTTTTGGACAAATGACTTGGACAAAATTTTGGACAAATGACAAACGTGTGGTAGCTCGATTACAATAAAAAAGTTGCTTACAATATTGATCTGCGCTTCCATATGGTCCATATGGAAATTTATGCGACCAAACATGGCCAAGATTCCATATAAGCAGAGCAACCGTTAAGTGTGATAGTATTTGCTTCATCATTACACGGTTTTATCAAGCTAAAACGTTTTTTAATAGGGTCAAGAATCTCTGCTAAAAGCAATGGCCATTAGAATATTGAGTAATTATTTTCATATCTGTTTGAGTTCCAATGACTCAATTCAAAGAAACAACCTTGATTTGAACTCAAGAGGCGTTTTTGATAGGTGTACGAATCCCACAAAGGAAGGTGAATGTTAATTTTTGAACCGCTGCCCAGGACTTGGCCTGGGGGCAGTATTTAGTATTCACCCCAAAAAGGGGCGTGGGTCTCTATATATATCTGGTACCATCGGCAGGCCAAATGTGAATCTCTTTTCTCCCAAAAAGTCGATAAGCCTGAGTTTAAATTCAAAGAAATACATCTACTACCAGTGGAATCTGCTTCTAAGACAATTGCATGTTTTAGCGCGCAGTTCAGTTGCTCTTTCCATTGCACGCTAAACCAAAATGAAAAATGTGTCAGCAGATTCCACTAGTAATAGATGTATTTCTTTGACTTTAAACTCAGGCTTATCGACTTTTTGGGAGAAAAGAGATTCAAATTTGGCCTGCTAATGGTACCAGATATTTCTTCCACTTTTAATATAGTATTAAATGTATAAATAAAAATTTTATATTTTTGGTCATATATTATTTTGTATTAAGATATTATTGGATAAAAAATAAAAATTAACAAAAAATAAAATAAAATAAAAAATAAAAATAAATAAAATAAAATAAATAAAAATAAATAATAAATACAAATAAAAAATTAAAATTAATAAAAAATTTCCATGAATTATGCTTAGGGCAATCGATTTTTGGGAGAAAAGAGCTTTAATTTTGGTCAACCTATGGAAGCAGTTAATTTGTCAACTTAAATTTCCAAAATAAAATTAATTGCCCAAGATGGATTGGAACCTCTCAGGTACTAAACATTTGAAAAGCTTATCCTAACAAATGGTAAAGATTTATCAAGAATGTATGCGGCCCCTAGAAGGCCGCCCCGGGGGTCCCAAAAGTTGCCCCCCCGGGGGGTCCCAAAAGTTGGACTCCCTGGGGGTCCCGAAAATTGGCCCCTGTGGGGGCTTGTCTTTTTATGCATTCAAATAACATTTTAGACTAATTTCTGTGAATCCTTACACTGCTCAGCGCTAAAACCATTCAATGGCATCAAAATTAAGCAGTGCTCTTGCAGTTTAGCCTTTTTGACAGGTTTGGGCACTGCAATATGGTGACATGAGAGAATCCTTAAATTTTTGGCAAGGTTTTTTTAATGAGCCTTCTAATTGCCTCCTTCCACTTGCCACCCTGCTATGGCAGCTCAGCGGAAATAATTTGTTCTCAAGTTATAACACAGAAACCAAATGTTTCAATCCCCAAAAACTGAGTTAGGGGTTATTATTGGGAAATTGGCTCTAAAATTGGGCCCCATTAGGTAAATTTTGATGCTGAACACGGATCTATCTATTAAATTGAAAATATCCTGCAATTTTGCACAAATCCAGTAGCCTGATGTTTCAAAAATTAAAATTGAATTTTAGCTGTTTCTACTGGTAATTTGCTCTGAATTGGAGAGAAGTAAGGGTAAGGGTTTGAGCAGGGTAAGGACCCACAGATATTAGTCTTAAATGTTGTTTGAATGCATGCTAAGACAAGCCCCCGCAGGGGCCAACTTTTGGGACCCCCAGGGGGCCCAATTTTGGGATCCCCAGAGGGGCTAAAATTAAGGATCCCCAGCGGGCCAACTATGCATTCACTTTGCTAAAGCATTGCAAGCCCAATTAGTTCCTCCATCAATCCTTCCTTATTTCCAATTCAACCAATTCAGCGAGCCAGGATCCTCCTACATTCATGCTCAGAAAGAGTCAGCCCAATATTAGCCTACGTCCTTGCATACTTAGCAACCTCATGTTTCTAAATATGAACAAAGGAAGGTTTATAGTAGATCTTTTAATTTTTTTGAGATTTTTGCAGTCCTTGATGGATGAGATGTGAGCAGCCTTGGGCCTTGCAGATCGTCTCCTTCCTCAGGGCTAGTTCAGCAGCCAGATGATGTTTGCTCTTTGCAGGATTGGCACAGTGTAGCAGTTTGGCTGACACTGACTGACAGCTCAGGCTGATCTGACAGCTCTCCAATAAAGTATGAGCAGCAAGGTCTTAGCATCAGTATGAAATACTCTAGCCATTTATCAATAAATGGCCATCCATCGTAAATGCAATTGAATGGTTTTAGTGCTGAGCAGGGTAAGGACCCACAGATATTAGTCTATAATGTTGTTTTCATGCATGTTAAGACAAGCCCCCACAGGGGCAAACTTTTGGGATCCCCAGGGGGCCCAACTTTTAGGATCCCCAGGGGGCCAACTTTTGGGACCCCCAGAGGGCCAACTTTTGGGATCCCCAGGGGGGGCCTTCTGGGGGCTGCCTACATGCCTCAGATTTATAGTGGTCCTCATGATAGTGGTACTCCAGGAGAACCATTATGATGGTCCTCTGGGGGCACCACGATGGTGATCCTCCTGGAGGACATGCAGGGGCAAACCATAGCTCTACAACTCTTGATCCTCTCAAAAACGTCTCTTTTATCTTTTTTTACAGTAAAATGGAATTAACACAATCTTAAAGATAACGTTTTGCTAGGGTGTAGTGAAAGAATGAACCTAGAAGCAGCCGAGCAAACGCAGATACTGAAAATTAGCATTGTTAAAGTCTTTGCGCTGTATTCGCACGGTAAACTTTCAAACCCCAAGAAGAGCGTTTTTTGCTAATCCAAAATCTGCATGGCTAGACCTTTCTGGTCGCGATTTAAGGAAAATAGTTCGGTGCCGCAAAAGCTATTAGAAGGCAGTTACTAAAGATGATTTTTTTTTGATTTGAGTACAAGACTAGGTATCACGATCTTTCGTACCCGAGAACTTTCGTACCCGAACTTTCGTACCCAAACTTTTGTACCCAGAACTTTTGTACCCACAAACTTTTGTACCCGAACTTTCGTACCCAAGTTTTTTTTGCGTCAAAGAAATCATCAGATGTGCCTGGTTCGATTTTTGGCATAATAGTTGGCCAGATATTGCCACATGTGCGTATTTCAGGGGTATAACAATGGGTTGGCTAATCTCGACCCTCTACCAGTTTGCGCTTTTGAAGTTCTGTCTCCCGGTGAAGATTCAAAAATTTGAAATTGGTTTCATAAAAATATATAAATGTTCCTTTCACAGAAACAAAGCTTATGGATCCACAAAATTAGAGCACTCAATAAGGCTAGACTCTTTTGACATATTTTCAAATTTCAATATTTGAATCCTGCCAGCCAATTTTTGAATCGAGTTAGACTTTGATTACGGACAGTATGTGTATTGAAATAACCCTGGAGTTATATCCTTGGAACATGGTACGACTTACTAAAATTTTTTGTCTGCATGTATGAACAAACTCCTGAAACATCGATTATGATTCTTGTTCTGCAAAATGCTTTTATTAGTGTTTGTCATGGCTAGCTTTATGTCTAATTTTTGCTAAAACTTTTTATAAATGTTTGAGAATTAGAGAAATGTTTCCATAAAAAATTTTGGGTAGAAAGTTCGGGTACGAAAGTTCGGGTACGAAAGTTTGGGTACGAAAGTTCGTACAACCCAAGACTAAAATGCTACATCATGAGAAATTTATGAATTTTCAATCATCAAAAAGATATTGACAAGAAGCAAAGCAATCGTTATCCATTTTGATTTGAATTGAGAAACCTTTGGTGCCGGTTGAGTATGTGGTCTACCATCAAATATCTGGTTTTGTATGTGGTCTACCTGTGTAAACTGGTTTAGTATAACTGGTACCATCGGCAAGCCGAAATAAAATTCTTTTCTCCTGAAAAAAATCGATTGCCCCAAGTGTAAAGCCAAAGAAATTGCTCTACTACTAGTGAAATCTGCTTGTGGGGCATTTGCATTTTGTTTTCGCGTGCAGTTCCAGGGCTCTTTTCATGCGCGCTCAAACAAAATGCAGGTGACACAGCAGATTTCACTAGTAGTAGAGCAATTTCTTTGGCTTTACACTAGGGGCGATCGATTTTTTTCAGGAGAAAAGAACTTTATTTCGGCTTGCCGATGGTACCAGTTATTTCCTCAACTTTAAAAGCATTCAAAAACTCAATTCAAAATGCATGAGTCAAGATTCGAACCTGCAAGATTTAGCCAGAAGGACAATCGGTTGCAACACTACACCACTGGTTCGCATATCTGAGCCAAGTGAACGTAGGTCTAGACGCTTGAATAAGGCCTAAGGGGGATGGGGGGTGAAATGAATACCTACACCCGTTCATGGAGTAGATGCGAAAAAGGGAAGGGAAGAAGGGAAGGGAAGGAGTTCGTGCGGCACTTTTGTTTGCAAATTTTCAAAGCAAAGAAAGCCATTATTTGCTAATTTTCGCAAGTACCCCCCACAATTCGAAGTTTCTCTTTCTAATGCTGCAAAAATCTTATTGATTGGCCCAGGCAGTGTTGAGAAAAACGCTTATCAGTTTCAAGATCTGGCAATAACCCTCAAAACATGCACCTGGGTCGAAAAGAGGGGCTGGGCACTGACGGTCGCTGCGCTCCCTCGCGCCAGCCCAATAATCGCCTTGTAGAGGAGACAGTCAATGTAATTGCTGCAAAGCCATGCCGAAGACGGCACATGAAGTGGGAAAAATAGAGAAACAAAATATCTTCCTGAAAACGAAATAAATCACAAATCCACCAGCAGCTATACTGTTGAAAGTCGTCGTAAATTCTAGGCCATCATTTGAAAGCCAGCATTGGCTGCACCCACAATTGCTCGTCCGTGCCCCGCTCCCAAGCATCTGCAACCCCAAAGCCACCATGATCCAAACGTAGGAGCGCAAGTGGGTTCTGCCGAACAGGAAAGGCACAATCCCTGCAGCGGCTGCTCAGCTCGACGTCTCCGCTCGGCCAGCTCCATCGCCCTCCTCAGCCCCGCCTCCTCCTCCTTCACCGCCTTCACAATCCCCCACCTCTCTTCCCAACTCCTTCCAAGACCCAACTCCTGCCCGACCTTCAGATGATCCGCGGCCCGTCGCCGACCCTCGGCCAGGAGCTGGGCCTGGGCAGCGGCCAGCTGGCGGTGGACGGCGACGGAGCGGACGGCGGCCTCCTTGGCAGTCTCCTCGAGGAGCTGGGGCAGGCTGGGCTGGGCCTGCTCGGTCAGCTCGGCGTCGGCCCTGAGGAAGGCCAGGCTGAGGCAGTCGGAGAGGGCGCTGCTGATGTCTGCCAGCCGCCGGCGCTCCCCCTCCCACTCCTCCAGCTCTTCCAGCAGCTTCTGTCTGAGAGGAGGGTAGGATGGGTGATGGGTGAGGGGAAGGAGGGAAGGGGGACTTGGAGGTGGCGGCATTGGCGGAAGGGGCGAGACTGGAGCGTCGGCCGCGCGAAAAGGATTTACGTCCAACGCCGCTTCCGCAAAAGGGCTCAAATAGTGTTTTAGGTTTTGGTTTTTCAATATAATGCTAGTGAACAGAGATAAGAAATTGTGAAGACAAAAGTGAGGGCAGTGCAAGAAAGAGAGAAAACCAAATCTTCGAGCTCTTCCAAGTTGATGTCTGGAGAGACTTCCATTTGCTGGAGGCGAATAATCCGAGGGATGCTAGTGGGAGTGCTGAGAAGGAAGGAATGAGGCGCGCGCTTTGACTGCTTCCATATACCGCCTGCGCGTTTTTCGCCAAGAATTCGTTCAGCCTAATAGCTACGGTATTCGCCTTGCGCCAGTTTATTTGCTTCGAATGGTTGGTTTAAGAGGCGTTTTTTGATAGGAGCAAGAATGGACCAGACATAAATTTTTTGACCCCCCTTTTTTATTGCAGAATCTGAATCTCCATACATTTTTATGTAAGTCCACCAATTTTGGGCGAAAAATATGCAAAAATGGGGTCGCAACAGCTCCAAACGTGAAGGGAGGTCGAAAATTTGAGAAAATTTGAGTTTCAGCAAGTTTAAGTTATATAACTGGCGATTTCGGTATTATTGTTATTAAAAACTACAGCAAAGTGGGTATCAATCGAAAGCTGACAATCTTCCCGACCTGCCTGTGCCCTTGGTTTGATAAAAATTGGCGCACGAAGCAAGAAAAATTTATTATTATGTTGTTTTCTAGAATTTGAATTTTTCATTTTTTGTCAAAACTTGATATTTTCATGCACTCAACTTGCATATTCGGGGAAATGACTACCATATTTGAATTTCTCGGAAAATTTTGGTCTAGAAAATGCTCAAAAAGGTTTAAAAATCGGACCGACCAGACCAACCGTAAGCACTTTTCTAAGCCACAGTCAAGAACATAACATAACATGTTATAACATAGGGCACTTTGGCCAAGGTGAAATTTTTGCACTAAAAAACTTCCAGCTCCTATGTAGGTCAATATTTTTCAATTTCCTTTTGTGAACTTACTTATCTAGCCCTTAAGCAAATATCTATTGAGAAAAAAGAGAAGGTTTTAACTTAAATTTTGGAAAACAGGTCCAGAAAGTGAAGACAGGTCTCATATTTGCCCAATGCTATAACATAGGCAAAAAATTACCAAAAATTGTTTGGCCTCGAATTTTGAGTCCAATGGTCAAAATCGATGCTCCAGCTTCAGATACACCAGAAAATATCATTTTTAAGCCCAAATTTGTTGTATTTTGAAAATTCATCACATAGAATTTTGCGACCAGATAAGGGTCATGCTGTGGAAAAAACCCAGAAAATTTAGTTTTCAAAATACAAAAAAATTGGGCTTAAAAATGATATTTTCTGGTGTATCTGCAAGGGCTAGATATCTTAAGGGCTAGATAAGTAAGTTCACAAAAGGAAATTGAAAAATATTGACCTACATAGGAGCTGGAAGTTTTTTAGTGCAACAAGGTAATATCGGCTATCGCCAATAGATGCGCGGCCGTCTTGACACTTAGCAGGTTTAGTCTCAGTTTGTTTCAGTACTCCACTCAACCACAATGACTGACAAAGGACAAAGGAATGACAAAAAGAAATGGAATGTTCAGGTCTCGGTTTGGTTTCTGAGGCTTTTTAAACTAAAAATAATATTTATATTAATTGATAAAAGCAAAATGCACATTTTCGAAAAATTTTCGAATTTCAAGGCCTCAATTTTTGAGGTTTTTTGACAATAATTGCAGATCATGTCAAAATTTCGCCGATCCCTATAAAACGTCCTGAGCGACCACCCTGACCCAGTCAGCCAATTTCGTTGAAAAACCAAGGTTTACGGGCTCCGGAACCACAACCTCATATATTTATATGCAGACAGACGGACAAAAAAAGGGGTAACTGTATAAGCGGGCCTTGGCCGCCGGCCGCTCTGGCCAGGGCCCCAGAGCTCCACCGCCCCCCGGGCACCCTATCGGGGGGTGCATCCCTGGGGGGGGTGTATATCTGGGGGAGGGGTGTATATCTTGGGGAGGGGTGTATATCTTGGGGGAGGGGTGTAATTCATTGGGGGGGGGGTGTAACCCCATAGGGGGGGGGTGTAAGTCTTGGGGGGGGAGGGGGGGGGGGGGGGGGTTCTAGGAGTCAGCCAAATTGTCTAACGCCCGCCATCGAACTAGTCATAAAATAAATATTACTGAAATTGTGAATCTCCGCTTCAGTGTTTTTTCTCTCTTAGCTGGTCTCTTTATGATGCTTGCAATCAAGTTAGCTTGGGCATCAAGGTAATGAAATTTATTTGATACATCTTATCATGAAACTA
>JASANA010006736.1:0-99480 GCA_030248095.1 Ptycholaimellus sp. GST1_10
TCTTACCATACCAATCATACCAAGATATCACTGACGAGCCAAAAATTACGCCCTAGAATCTACACAAAAGGGCTATTTTTTACTATCTGGTCTTTTACTTTTTTGAGTCCACAAATTTGCATTCAGCTTTAAGGCTTCGCAAGCGAAGCCAACGCAGTTGCTGGTCTAGTTTTCATTTAGCTTTAAGGCTTCGCAAGCGAAGCCTACGCAGTTGCCACGATGCTTGCCCTTTTGACTAAGCCTAAGCCTTTAATAGATTCAGTATACAATTCGTGTGCACAGTTTCAATGAAGGTTGGTGCACAAGGGAAAATAAAAGACCAGATTGTAAAAAATACCCCACAAAAGGTAAAATGCTAATTTTTCTGCACAAAATCTGCTGGTGTCAACGTCAAAGCCATTATTTAGCCACCTATGATGTTCGGTATGATAACGAAAAGCAACTGTGTGATCAGCAGGTTCTTCTAGTAATAAATTTTTTTTCATGGGGCAAAAATGACCAACAATTTGGTATTTTGGTCCTTGAATCGTTCATTGAGCCTTTTTCTTCTGGCCTAAATCGATGCTCTGGCCTCAAATACACCCAAAAATATCAGGCTTATGACCAGAATCCCCCCCAAGTCTTCTACCGGCCAACCAAACCCGTTTTTCAACAACCCAAAACCAACCAACAGTTTTGCCCCCCCTCAAAGGTTTTGCCCCCCCAAGGTTTTGCCCCCCCCCCCAAGGTTTTGTATTCTTGAGGTTAGGCTTAGGCTTAGGTTATCAACTATGCAGCGGGTGTGACTAAGCGCAAAATACAAACAAGAACAGTATATGAGTTTGGTGACCACTATCCCCCCCCAAATGCCACTTGGTGGGGGGATACTGGTCATCAATCAAGGGATTTTGGCATTGGGGGGGGGGATACTGGTCACCGAAATCGATGACCAGGATCCCCCCCCCCCCCAAGTGCAAAAACACCAAAAATCGCCTTGAAAGCATGACCATATGTTCATGACATGCACTGTATACTTACGTGGGGGGGGGGGGATTCTGGTCATAAGCCAAATATCATTTGTGTAATGGTGTAATTATATACTTTGAAGTTTTTGCGCGGCCGTAGGCCGCCTGCCGTGGAGGGCAGGGCAGTCAGAGCTCCGTAGGCCGGAGGGCATGGGTGCGGAGGCCCCGGAGCGTAGCCTAGCATGCGAAGCATGCTAGGCGAAGCGTAGGGGCCGTAGCACCCGTGCCCGGAGGCCGGAGGAGCTCTGGCGCCCTGCCCGAAGCGGCGGGCGGCCAAGGCCAGCTTAAGCAGTTACCCCATTTTTGCGTCCGTCTGTCCGCATATATATATATGTGTCTTTCCGGGGGCGGGCCTCCGCGGTTTTTCAACGAAATTGGCTGATTTTTTGCATGAAGGTCCGCCTGGGTGGTATCTCCAGGCCATTTTTTGCGCTTGGCGTAATTTTGCGTTTTTCGCACAAAACCTAAATTTTTGATGTTTCACAATACGAAAAATCATAAATCACTGGTTTTTCAATGAAATTTGCTGAATTTTTGCAGGAACGTCTGGCTAAGTAATATCTTGAAGCTGGCAAAAGGAATTTTCGAAATATTTATTATTTATCGATTTATTGCAAAAAACCTAAATCTTGATGTTTCAAAATTTTGAACATGCATAAATCTATGGTTTTTCAATGAAATTAGCTGATTTTTGGTTTGTTCGTCTGGGAAAGTAATATCTTGAAGCTGGCAAAAGGAATTTTCGAAATATTTATTATTTATCGATTTATTGGCAAAAACTCAAAATTTTGATGTTTCAAAATTTTGAACATGCATAAGTCTATGGTTTTTCAATGAAATTAGCTGATTTTTGGTATGTACGTCCGGGAAAGTAATATTTTGAAGCTGGCGAAAGGGAATTTTTTAGTATTACTCGATTTATAGTCAAAAAACAAAAATCTTGATGTTTCAAAAATTTGAACATGTATAATTCATGTCTTTTCATTGAGATCTGTTGAATTTTTCCATGAATTTTCATCTTGTTGGTGTCTTGAGGTGAGGCCGCGCATCTTGGCAACAGCCGAGAACACCTTGTTTGTTTAAATTGGTCTCGAATGAGGAAAAACTCTAAGTGATCAGATTTCAAATTATTCTGAAATCGGGCATAAAAATAATAAGTTTAGATGTATTTGAGGCCAGAGCATTCGAATAATGGCACAAGAACCAACATTAATTTTTGTCATTTTATAGCTTAGGGAACTTTTGATAATTTTTCATGTTTTTAAATTAAAACCCCACATTTTTTTGCATTAGGCTTTTTGCGATAAGGTATACCTGCATAAAGCTTTGCGCAATTAGCTCACAAATGGAAATTGAGCAATACTGTTTTGCTACAGAGCAGGAATACAAATTGCTACAAAGCAATACAAATTATACGGTAACTAAATTGCTCTATGTTATAAACATAGGCCATATTTTTGGTTATTGTTATGTTTCGGTCTATATCTCTTTTGGCTCGTACCTGTGTCATTTTTTGTTTGTGGACCAAACTTTTATGTGGAATACGATGACAAAGTTTTACTATTAACCATAGATCAAAAACTTTGAGAAAACTCAAAGTTTATATGAAACATCAAACTTTTATTTTATGGAAGTTATCAAGTTTTCAGATAATATATGTAATTTTTGGTAGAAAATCTAAAAACCATTAGTAAAGCTGTCATCCATGCCCCATTTGGGTACTTATGGGAAAGATTTGAGTCTGAAAATGCAGTTATATGAGAAAAATTGCCAAAAATGCTTATTTTTCGACCTCTAACTTTGCATAGCTGTACTGCCATGGGTATTGAGTTTTAACCCAAATAGTTTATATGGATTTTATTTCTTACTTATAGATAATTTCATTCCTGTCATAAAAAATGGGGGTCAGAAAATCATGGGTCTTGGCTTGGGCCATTCATGGTCTTCTCACAAAACGCGTCTTAATGAGCTTCAACTTTATAAAAAAAATACAAACCAGGCTTCGACAGCCGAAAACAGCTAGTTTTCAAGTATTGACACAAACTTAAGGCTATCTACGCTGTTTCAAAAAAGTCGTTTTCAAAACTCCCAATTGGTCACAATTCATGAAAACGTATATAGGTAAAATTAACGATGTAAGACGGACGGAGATTGCTAATTTCCTAATGGTTTGTTGTTTGAAAAAATTCGATTGCTTTCTTTACGCGATGCTGGAAGTAAGGTTTGCAATTGAGACTCAAAAAAGATGTGAGCGGTTTTGGAGCAGACGGATAAAAGCGGAGTGTCAGCTCGTAAGCCATCTTTTACGGGCAGGAAGATATAGAGAGTGCTATTGCTTAAGGAATGAGGCGTGTAGTACCCATGGCGGGCGGAGGAGAGGAGGGGATTGGAGAAGGTGCCGCTCTGCTCCAGGTCTCCGATGGCTTCGTCCAAACTCTGGCAGCTGAAGCGGCGCTCCGCCTGAAACCAAAAAGGTTTGCGGAAGATTGAAAAGAGCTGAAATCAATAAGGCCTCCAACCATGGCTGCCTGGTTGACCGGGAGTGGGCGTTAAAGGGGAAAGGTAAAGGGAGAGGGCATGACGGAGCTAATAAAAGAGTCTGCTCGGCCAAGCGAGACGGAGCTGATCCTTCTTGCCCCTTCTGTCCTGCCAGGGCTCTGTCGTCACAAAGGAGGGAGGCCTTCTTGGCCTTGGCTGGGAGTGGGCGTTGGCCTTGGCCTTGGCCTTGACTGGGAGTGGGCGTTAAAGGGGAAAGGTAAAGGGAGAGGGCATGACGGAGCTAATAAAAGAGTCTGCTCGGCCAAGCGAGACGGAGCTGATCCTTCTTGCCCCTTCTGTCCTGCCAGGGCTCTGTCGTCACAAAGGAGGGAGGCCTTCTTGGCCTTGGCTGGGGTGGGCGTTGGCCTTGGCCTTGGCCTTGACTGGGAGTGGGCGTTAAAGGGGAAAGGTAAAGGGTGGATCCGTATTAGCGCCTTCCCTTGCTCGGCAGGGAGGCGGTCTGTACCTCTTCTTCTGTGTGCGTTCACGGTCATAAGTAAACTAGAGTAGCAAGTGGAGCCTTAAAGTTAGGAAAATCTCCTGGAGGCCTGAAAGAGGGCCGGGAGCGGTGGAGAGGCTGCTGGAGCTGGGGGAGAAGTGGCTCCCCGTGCCCGGGTCGACGCCCAGCGTCTCCGGACAGCGCCTCTAGGCCTTCCTCTCTATTGCATCATTTCCAATGGCACCCACTTCGACAGTCCTCCCTGCCAACTCCAAGGCCAAGTGCGGGAAGCGGTGCCGGGGCGGGACGGATGGAAAGCACTCGAAGCTCCGCATCACTTGCGGCAACTGCGCGTCCCACTACTGCCTCGCCTTCTTGGATGCCGCCTTCGACCCGCCGGGCTCGGCGACGCCGGGGCTCTGGGACAAGCTCAGCCAGCTGACGAGCGGGGGCACCAAGGCTTCCAACTTCTGGGTCCAGTGCCCGGAGTGCGAGGACACGCAGCAGGCCGGGGCGGCGCCGCGGTCGATGGTGGAGCAGATGCTGGACGAGGAAGTCGTGGACCCGGACGGGGCGCCGATCGTCTACACCTACCTGGAGCGGGAGGACAAGGCCCCTGCTGGAGCGGCGGCAGGAGAGGCAGGGTTGGCGGAGATCGTGCGGCTAATGCAACAGCAAATGCAGTTGATGCGGGATGAGAGCCGGGAGGCCCGGGAGGAGGCTCGGAGGCGCGAGGAGCGTCTGGAAGCTCAGCTTGTGGCCGCCCAGCAGGCCCTCGGGGGCCGGGGTGGGGGCGCAGACCAGCCGGCGCCGGGGAAGACGCCCACTGCGCTGCCCAAGCTCACACACGACTTCCCGGTCTTCGACGGGGCCGATGTCGGCGCCTACGCTCACTTCAGGAGCTGGGCCAAGCACAGGCTGGAGGACAATCGCGAGCTGAAGGAGGCGGACAAGTTCGCGTGGCTGCGGAACAACCTGGGCGGCCGCGCCAAGGCCAAGATTGAGCCCCTCGACCAGCACGCCCCCGACTCCTTCAAAGAGGCCCTTCGCATTCTTGACGAGAACTATGATAGAGCGGAGCAGGTGAAGACGGCGCTGTTCCAAGAGCTGGCGGTGCTGCCGGCCGTGGTGGAGGGGGATCTGGACGGACTGGAGGAGTTCAGCGACGCCTACCGCCTCCTCATGGCCCGCCTCGTCAGCCTGGGCGTTGAGGAGACCGCCCTGGACACCCACACCTGCACTCTGCTCACCAAGCTCCCACCGGCCTTCTCCCGCGACATCCAGCAGCAACGGCTGCGAGCGGGGCAGACGGCGGTGCCGGGATACAAGGACTTCGAGAAGCTACTCAGCGCGGAGCTGAAGCTACTCCGCGGGACCACCGACAGCGCCCTGGAACGGTCCTTCACCACCACTCTTTTTTCATCCTCCCGGCCTTCACAGGCCAAGCCTCCACGGGGCCGAGACCGGGGCCGGGCTGGACAGCCACGGGGCCAGGCCGGACGGCCACGGGAGCAGGCGAGCGAGCCAGCGGGAGAGAGCCAGCCGGGGAGGGGGAAGAAGAAGGTGCGCTGGGCGGGGGGCCAGCCGAGCTGTCCGTTCTGCGACGGGGGCCACTGGGGCCAAAACTGCACAACGTTCGGAACTCCAGGTCTCCGCCGGGCCAACGCGAGGAAGCGGGGCCTGTGCTACCTGTGCCTGGGCGACCATCCGGGCGGGGCCAAGAGCTGCACGTCGGCGCACGGGGGGTGCCGGGTGCCGGGCTGCGGCGGCGACCACCACACGGCCCTGCATGAGCCAGCCAGCGGGGGCGAGGCCTCGCTCAACTGCGCTCTGACCTCTTTCGATCATACCAACCTAAACACAACCTGCAAGCCAGGTGGGGCGACGGCGGTCCTGGCGAGCTTCCGGGGACTGCTGGTGGCGCCGGCAAAGACCAAGGGGGCGGTGGTGCTGGTGCTGCTGGACTCCGGGGCCTCTTTCAGCTGGGTCCGCGAGGACGTGGCAGCAGAGCTGGGACTACGGGGCCTGCCTCCGGAGAGCATCACTGTCGCCTACGGCGGCACCGACACCAAGCGCTCAATCATCACACGTCCGGTCTGGGTGGAGGCTGTGGGACGAGACGGGTCTCGTTTGCAGTTCAAGGCGTACCAGGCAGCAGTGCTCTGTCCAGACCTACTCCTCGGAGGGTTCAAGATCCAGCCGGGCATCCTGCAGAGGGCAGGGGAGGCGGAGTACGGGCTGGCCAACAGGCCACCGGAGAAGGTGGTCTCCGTCACCGTCGGCGCCATCCTCGGGCTCAACGCCTACGAGGCCGTGCTGGGGCCCAGCTGCGAGAGCATCAGCCTAACGCCTACACTCAGCGCCTACCACACTGCCTTCGGGACGATCCTGCGGGGGTCGGTGACTCCGGACCAGCTGGCGATCACGGACAGAGCCTACGGGGAGGTCTCCAGCTTCCAGACGGCCTTCGGAATCTTCAGCCAGCCCGTCTCTCTGACAGAGCTTCTCGACCATCAGACCGCCTTAGACACCGTCGGCTTCGAGAGGGATGCTGACAAGGCGACGCCTACGGGGGAGGAGAAGACGGCGGAGCTGCAGGCGAGGATCTTCCGGGACTCCTCCGGGGCCTTCTACGTGCCACTGCCCCTGAAGGAGAATGCTCAGGCTTTGGCGACCAACTTTGCGCAGGCGCTGGGGCGGGCGCGGGGGACCGACCGGTGGCTGGAGGGTGAGGAACGGTGGCGCTACTACGCGGAGTTCGAGGACCAGGCCCGGGAGGGCGTCATCGAGCGGGCCCGGGGGCCACCGCCAGCGGGCCAGCTGCTGCATCATCTGCCGCACTTCCCCGCTGAGGGTCCAAAGACAAGGCCAGTCGTCGATGCCTCATCCACCTGCGGGAGTCCACCACGCTGCCTCAACAGCTTCATCGACCCAGGTCCCAGTCTTCTGACGGATCTGCTGCAGGTCCAGCTCTACCTACGGGGGTCGCGCTTCACGTTGGCGGCGGACGTGCGACGGGCCTTCTACAGCATGTGGGTGTGGCCGGAGTTCAAGTCCGCTCTCCGCATCATCCTACCCACCGACAGCTCCAAGCCTATCGGAGAGGACAATTGGAGCGTCTGGCAGTATACGAGAGTGATCATGGGGTGCTTGGCGAGTCCGTGGCTGCTGCAAGCGTGCCTCCGTCTACTCTGCGACGAGGCGCGGGCGGCGGGGAACTGCTGCGGGCTGACGGAGGCGGAGGTGGCGGGCGTCCCCTCCCACACCTACGCCGACAACCTGATCTACGGCTTCAGCCAGGAGGAGGAGGGAGGACGGCTGGCGGTCGGCCTCCGGGGACTCTTCGCCTCCGCCCAGTTCAACTTGCGGTCATTCGGGTCCAACGCGGGGACGGTGACGGATGCACTGCCGGAGGACGCCAAGGCGGCGCCCGGGAGCTTCAAGAACCTCGGCATCGTCTGGGAGACGAGCAAGGACACCATCAGCGTCCCCGAGGTCAAGTTCCAGGACATCCCCATGGAGGGGCTGTCCGTCCGACAGTTGGCCAGTGCAGTGGCGAGGATGTACGACCCAACCGGCTCCTCCACCCCCCCCACGCCGGCCGGGCGCCCCCTGATGCAGCGGGTGCACAAGGTGGGCAAGGGCGGGGAGGAGGAGGGGCGGGAGGACCGCGCCAAGGACGGGGGCCCCCGAGGAGAGGCCCGGGGGGGGGCGGCCCCCCCCCCCCCCCCCCCGCGGGGGGGGGCCCCCCGGGCCCCCCCGCCCCCCCCCCCCCCCCCCCCCCCCCCCCCCCCCCCCCCCCCCCCCCCCCCCCCCCCCCCCCCCCCCCCCCCCCCCCCCCCCCCCCCCCCCGGGGGGGCGGCCGCCCCCCCCCCCCCCCCCCCCCCCAACAGGGGCGCGCCCCCCCCGGCCCCCGGGGGGGGGGGGGGGGGGGGGGGGGGCGGGGGGGGGGTGTACGCAGCCTCTGTAGGAGTGCTAAAATATGCTAAACAATTGCTCGAGGCCAGCGCAAAATATCCCCCAAGCCCCAGCAGGGCAAGGGCAGTCAGAAGTGAGATAGGACGAGGCTATGCTTGATGATGCCTCCAGTTGTATGTTATTGGCTACATCTGATAATGATCTCCTGGCTCCTTGGTCCCTAATTGCAAGACAAAGCATATAATCAACCTATTAACATAAGTATGGCCACATTAGAAGCTACAAATATGGTGAGTGCGTTCTCGGCTGGATTTTCCAGTCTCTCTTGTGGTCCAAGCTTCGACACCGCCTTCTCCTTCTTCAACTCCGACAAAGGGCAGCTTCTCTGCTTCGGCAGAAAGCTTTTCCAAGGGCAGCTGCATTGCTTAGCAATCAGCGAACTTTCCGGCTAATTGACCTGCTTAGGCAGTCAATCTTCTCGGGCAGCTGTCTTGCTTTTTGCAAACAGCGTTTTTCGGCTGGCTGCTCTGCTCTGCAGAAAAGCCGACAGGACTTTTACGGCTAAGGCTCGAGACTTAGACCGTTTTGTGGCTCAGCCAGGAGGCAAAATGATGAAGACATTGGATATGCAGGGCTTGACTGACAGATGGCGGCTTGGATAGGCTTCTTTCGGACGGCCTGATCAACCGTCCAGACATCCTCCGCACTCGCCTGCAGCTCCCTGCCATGCTCTTCAACCTGACTGTACCCACTCCGATAGACAGGGCCACTGCAGGGGCTCTAACATCCTTTATCAAGCGGTTTTTGAACTGTTTCCTTTCGCCGCTTTCTTCTTTTCATTTCATTTTATTGCCCATAAATTTCTTCCAACTATTTTCTTGTGGCTGATGGCTACACTTTGCGTTGGAGGCAAAAAGGGCTTTTCATGCAGCTCCGTTTTTGGGGCCATGACGAAACTGCAACGCAATCTCTGGACGCGCTGGAAGGTTCCAGATTTTTGCGCATAAAGGCTGTGACGTCAAAGGGCTATGTTTTGAAAACAGCCAGCCCAGGGCCTAGGCTGAGGGGCGCTGGAATGCAAATTCGCCACCCATCCCCCTTCTTCCGCACACTCCAACTGGTCCCCCCTCCTACGCTACAAGTGCACCCCTCTCAGACCACTTCCCTCCATCCAGCCGCTCTTGCTCTCTTATCGGACGCACACATCTGGCCACGCCCCCACTCACCCCCTACAACAGGCAAAGGGGCACAAAGGGCGATGGGGCGTGGGGTGTGGATAGAGGCAGTCTGCCTGACTCGCCCTTCACTTCACTCCACACTCCAGTCTCCGCTCTTCTCTCTCCTCCTCCCTCAACCATCCCATACCCTACTAACACCCTATGCTTCCCTCTTAGGCGCGTCTTAGTGAGGTCTAGAAGACAGATTGAGGTTGGAGGATGGTGGCCAAGCCACCACCCGAGCGCCCACCAGAGCGTCCCCCAGAGCTACCGCTCCGTCGCAGCAAGCGGCTGGCTGCCAAGCGCGGCGGGCCCAAGTCCAGAGATCGCTCTTCATCCGCCGGTGAACATCTCCGGCGTGCAAGATCCGAGGACACCCCAGGGCTTCGCCAAATGGCACCAGACCAATGGGCACAGATGGTTGCGCAAGGGCTTGTGCCTCCACAAGCCATTGCGCAATCATCTAACAATCTAAGGGCACTTGGACAGCAGTCCCCTCCTTTTCCAACTGGCTTCCCTCTCAGGGCCGTTGGACAGGGGCTGTTGCCTCATCCATCGACACCACATGCCGGTCAAGAAGGGCAAGAAGGGCAAAATGAAGGGCTGGAAGGGAGACAAATGGCCAGTGCAGAAGGGCAGGACGAATTGCCGGAAGAGCAGAGAGCACGCATTATGGGCTTTGTTGAGGCCAATCTTCAAGGCGGTGATGCACACGTACGGCTTTTTCCAACCTCTTCCGGGCGCTCAATGCGTCGCCGAGTGCTGGGCACTGTTCGTGAGGCTTTCCGACGCAGAGGGCGCAGTGAAGGGCCGCCCACACCTGGGCGTACCCGACGCCGCTCTCCCTCACCTACTCTGCCACCCGCCAGACCCAGCTCTCCATCAGGCCACACAACACCTCCTCCCCTATCCGTTCCTCTCGCTGCCTCCACTCCGGCTCGCCCCCAGCCCACTTCCATACATCCTCCTTCCCACCTTCATCCTTCACCCTCTCCTTCTCCAGACCGCAGTCGCAGCCGAATCAGAAACACTGCCAGAAGAGGCCAAAGCATTGCAAGGCAGCTTGCAGGTGTGAACGAGGCGGAGCCTGCAGATGATTGGCACGAACGAGCCACTGCTTCACCTACGCCGGATGATGATGTTTCTGTCCGCATTTCAGCAGAAAGAAGCCTGCATGAAAGGGCAAAAAGGCAACTTGCACAGTCACACCACAGTGGAGGCTGGACAGATGGCGTTTCGGGTATTCCCTCGTCTTCTTTCCATCAGTGGACAGGCGCTACGCCGCCGGAAAACTCTTTGGCTTCTTTGGCGCACATATCTCAACTTTCCATTGCGCCCCCCTCTACACAAGCTACTACTCCTACCCGTTCACGTCCACCTACCTTTCCTCCCTCCACAGGCATTACCGAGGCAGATTTGGAGGCTATAACGGAGAGGCTAATAGCGAAACACGAGGCGGCAGCATTACTGGCGAGCCACGCACAGCCTACACCAGTACAGTGCCAAACCGCACCTCCAAACCCTCCTCCACAAACATCCCCCATACACCGTACCCCTTCGCACGAGGCTCTGTCTAAATGGCAGCGTGAAGAAGAAATCCGCCGGAGGCAAAGTGAAAATGAGAGGCAAAGACGGGAGGCAGCTTTGGTGGCTGAAAGACGATTGCGGGAGCAGATTGAGGCCGAGTTGAATGCAGACGGAGAGCAGGATATTGCAGACGCCTCCCCCCCTTCTCCTCCTCCTCCTCCCCCTCCTCAACCCACCACATCGGCACCTCCACCTCCTCCTTCACAACCTCTCCCTTCCACGGCAAGATCCACAGGCAGTACTCAATCCACAGGCCAATCTACAGGGCGACAAACGGGGCCAGATGATGGGCAACTTAATACACAGGGCAGAGGCGTGAGTATGGACCAGCAGACATTCTATACCCCTAGCACTGGCCCTCCACCTCAAACCCCATCTTGTCCCACTACCCAAGCTAACACTTTACCCCCTCCTCAATCCCCTCACCCTTCACCTGTAGGCTTCTTTTTACCCAAGCGTCAATCTGAGATTCCCTCTGTTGATTCTTCTTTTCCTAGGGACTCGCGTTTTCTTCCTTCTCATTTCCCAGATCTTTCCCGCCCTCCCCGCTTAGCTACCGCTTCCCGTCCTGGCACTTCAGGAATCACTTCCACTTTTTCCAGACCCAGTGCATTTTCGCAACCAGCGGGAAACAAGCGGCGCATGTGCGACAACAGCGGTGGAGGCGGGCGCGACCCGCCCCCTGCATCAAGGGCAACCACAGGGCAGGACGAGGTAAGACAATTGCGAGGCGATGTCCAGCATCTCCAGAACAATCTCAATACGCTTACTCAAGGCATGACAAATATGACTCAGACGCTGACACAATTGGCCCAGCATATGCAGGACAGAAGCAGACCTGGCAGTCGAATGAGTCATAATGGATCGCAGGTTCCTCCGGACCAGGGCAACGCGGGTGGCGTCGGAGACGGTGCTGCAGCTCAGGGCCATGCGGACGCTCCGCATCCAGACATGCCTCCTCCAGGAGTCCGACCCCCACGACCCCGTCGTGAAGGTACCCCACTCCCTCCTCCACCCAATGTGCATGTTGCGCATGAGGAGGCCCGACCTCAAGTCCATCAACCAGATACTCCTCAAAGAGACCCTCCTGCAGCAGTCCCACAGGCCTTAGTTCCCCGTCCGGCTCCCAATCCTTACACTCAACCTGCCCCATTCTCAGTCTGCACTTGCTATCAGTGTACTGATCCTGCGGCTCCAAAACCCAAGGAGTGTCGCACTTTTGAGACGGCTTTTGGGGAAGAATTGAAAAACGCTAAGGGCTTTGATGGGCTTTCTGAATCAGCAGCGGATTTTTTCCGCCGATTCGACTTGGCTTGCGAACAGCAATATCTATACTGTCCTAGGCGCAGGGCCCAATTTTTGGTTCCCCGATTGCAGGGCGAGGCCAGACGCTTTTTCCAATCCCTTCCCATCCAATATTCCTGGCATTTCGACTATTTGAAAAAGGCATTGATGGAGCACTTTTCTCAGCCCCAATTCCAACAACAACGCTATTCGGCCTATTCTTCGCTTAGCATGCGAAAAGAGGAAACGCCCCATGAGTTTGCTTTGCGTATCCAAAATGCGGCTGAATTGGTTTGGCCTGGCACCCCTTCTTACAGCTTGGAGCCGATTATGAAGGACAAATTTATGGAAGGCCTTCCAGCGGATGTTCGAAACAGTGCGGAGTGGCTATTTCCTGACACCATGCAAAAGGCGGTGCACATTGCAGAGCGCCTGCTCCAGAAGAAGAAACAGGGCATTGCGTTGCCGGCGCCGGTGCCCGCGTCCGCGCCCGTCTTCCCCGCCGCCTCCGGCGACTACGTCCTCCTGGCCCAGAATCCTGCCCAGGTCTCTGCTGCTTCTGTCTCTTGCGGGGCGGCTTCCAATCAGACTCCTAGCGACTATTGGCAACAACAGGAGCTCAAAAAGACCAAGGCTCAGCAGCCTTCTGGGCAAAACAACGGGCGAAATTCTGGGCAGAACAACAATCGCAATCAAGGGCAAAACAAAAACCGCGATCGTTCAAACTCAGGGCAGAATGCAGGGCGCGATTCCAATTCAAATGGTCAAAACCGCCGTTCATACGGCCCATGCCATCTTTGTGGTGAACTTGGCCATACTCGTCGCAATTGTGCCCGTCCTTGCGCCAATTTCCAATTGTAACACACGAGGGCATCATGAGATGGAGTGTCGAAAGGCTTGTTCTTTGTGTGGTGAGTCTGGGCATCCAGTGTGGATCTGTCCGCAGTTCAAGGGCGTCTCGGGCGTGCAAGCGCACCCGCTCATTCAATTTCCTCCCAGCCCTGCTCCACCGGCCCTACCTCCTCCTCCTCCTCCTAACCATTCCACTCACACCCTCACATCCGCTCCTCCTCCTCCTTCCTACTCTTTCCCTAACACATCCTCGGATCTTTTCCCACCTGCACAACTCATTCCTGGCTCCACCTATACAGGCGCTACTAGTTTCTGTGGCATGATGACAGGTTCGAGTAGGGTGGACGGCCGTTCATACACCATGGTGGCGCAGACAAACACGAAAGAGCCGCAGGAATTGGGCTACCTGAACCCGAACCACAAGCGGCCCCGCTACCTCACCCGCCGCGACCTGGGCCTCGACGTCTCCACCGTCACCATCTCCACCGAGTCCGGCCTCATCCTCAACGCCATTCCTGTCATGCGTCGCTTCAGTCAACCATCCATTAACGCTCCCCGGGAGTCTGTGTTATGGGACTGTGCATGTCATCCAGGAGGCCGCCCTAATCTTGACATGACTTTGGTCTACAATGTCCTGGCCAACTCCGACCTTTTCTGTCCTGGGTGCCGTCGTTTGTGGGATCGATACTGGCTCAGCATGAATCACTTGCAGTGTGCTGAAGAGGACTGCAATTTTGCAGTATGCACTGACGGATACCTGTCTGGAAAGCCTTTGGCCAATGACTTACCCTCTGGCTTTATTCAGGATAAGGGCACGTCAGTTTTGGGCACTTCCCAATACGAAACCTACTTACTGATTCAGGATGAGTGGCTGACTATGAAGAAATTGTTACAGGGCAAAGCATCGACTGCAGTAGTGCCAGAGCCGGAGTTGGTGGTGGACCCGGAGAAGGTGGCCGAGCTTCAGCTCACCGCGCGCCAGGTCATCGTCGTCAAGGACTCCGAAGGGCCCCGCCGCAGCAAGCGCACCAACAAGGGCAGTGCTTCCGCCACCTCCTCTGGCAAACGCACTCGGCCTCCCAAGGGCTCCTCTCCCAATCCGACAAACTCCGGCACCGATTCGGCCTCAAGCCAGTCTGCGACTCCGCCCAAGGCCACCAAGACAGCCCAACCATCCTCCTCCAAAGATCCTTCATCCACATCAGGCTTTTGGACAGAGGACGAGACGGAGGAAGCGGCAGCACTGGAGGCCTTCGTCGACCGCGCATACGGCCCAGAGCCTCGCCCTCCATCCAGTTCCACTCCTCTTCCCACCAGCCCATCCAATCCCACCACTCCTCTCACCACTACGGAGACGATGGAGCTCGACCTGGCGGCTAAGGACATGGAGACCGACGCCGAGGGCAGCAAGGACACCGACGCGGAGGCCGCCAAGGACACCGCTTCCACCGTCACTCCTACCCCTCCATCCCCTCCTCTCCAACGGTCTTCATCTCCCTCTCCTTCTCTCCCCACTCCGGCAGCAGAAGAGGGCGATTCCGAAGCGCCGCTGCAAATTGCGGACCCCGAGACAGAGGCGTCGGCGACGGAGGCTCCGTCTACTCCTTCCAGCTCAGCTCCGGCCTGCCTCAAGGACATTTCCGTCACCAACCTGCGCATGCCAGTGCTCAGAGGCGGCTCTTGGTCGGACACGGTGAATGAGGCGGACTCCTCCTCCGTGGACTTCTTGGACACCTCCGAGGCCTCCGAGGCCCCGCAGCAGGTCACCTGGACCCTGGACAACGTCCTCTCCGGCTTCCAGTTCCGCGAACACGTCCAGGAATCCGACCCCATCTACAAGGCCTGCCTCCGTCTCTTTTCAGACCAGGTGGACTCTCCAGCTGAGCGGGATTTCCTCTCCCTCATGCGCAAGGTGGCCGCCTGCTGGCTGCGCACTGACGGCAAGAACGGGCACAACATCGCGGACATGCTGGAGGCGGTGCAGAACCTCACGATCGTGGTGGACAAGGACCAGGACGGCTTCATCTCCGTCCTCTTCTACTACTTCCTCCACATCATGCTCCACCGCATCCCCTTCAAGTGCACCCTCAAGCCCCTCATCCGCCTCCTTCGCAGGAAGCTGATCGACGGTCCAGAGCGCGTCGCCGACGACGTCATCACCCTCATGGACAACATGCGCTTCTACTGGGCGCCCGACTTCGGCTTCGACGTCTTCTACCGCGCCAACTTCGACTCCGTCCAGCTCTACACGGACTTCACGGACAAGCTCTTCCGCTACGACCCCGACTACCTTCAGACACAGTTCACACAGAAGCGTTCCTGGCAGATTCAGTTCATCTGGTGGATGCTGGCGACGGGCTCCGACTTCTCCCGCCATCTCCTCGCCTCCATCTGCAACACTCCCAAGCTCGCCGCCGCCGTCGTCTCTCTCCTACACTCCTGCAGACGGCTCATTCCCAACACACTCCGCTCTGTCTGCTTCCAAGGGCTTCAGAGGTTGGTAGAAGGGCAGGTACAGCCGGACGTGAGTCCCATCCCGCTGCACAAGCGCACCTGGTTCCAGCCGGACATCTTCGCCGAGATCCTCTCCAAGCTCTGCCACACCACCGCCACCTTGGACTCCATCTTGGACAAGCACGCCGTCCTCAGCTACTTCTGCCAGGACAGCATGGGCGAGCATCTAGGGCGCTGGACCGAGCAGATTCGGGACCACATGGCGGCGCACATCGCCGACGAGACCCTGCAGGCGCAGAAAAGGGCACAGCTGCGAGAGGCTGACGTCTCTGAGGAGACAGAGTACAAGCGACAGTTGCATGAGCAGCTGGAGGCGGCTGAAGCAACTCAGGGCACCACACCTGTGGAGGAAGAGGAGACATTTGAGGACGCGCGCAGCGTGGTGACGGAGCAGTCCGTGGACGTGGAGGACATGGACATGGACTGCCCGCCCGCACAGAAGAGCGACTCCGCGGCCACCGCCATCGAATCCCACCACTCCTCCAATCCGACCATCAACGGGGACCACATCGACGTCGATGCCCCTGAGGACAGCGACCTCCGAGAGGTGCCAGTAGAAGAGGACACTGTGCGTGCCACGGCTTCACCAACTCCTCATCGCCGTGTACTCTACCCTGGTGGTGCCCGCCCCAAGGAGCCCCGCGCCCCTTCCTCTTCATCCCACCGCTCCTCCTCCGACCACGATCGCAGCAAGCACACTGCTCAGCGCCGTGAGTCCAGTCGCAATTCCCGGCACTCATCCTCCCGACACTCTCCCCATCGGCGCCCCTCTCCATCCTCGCACCGCTCATCCAGCAAACACCGTCCGTCCAGCAAGCGACACTCTCCCATCTCCTACTCCTCCTCCAGCAAGCGCCGGTCTCCCAGCCGTCGCCGCTCACCCAGTCGACGCAGCTCATCCCGGCCAAGGTCTCCTGCTGCTCCACGCTCTCCATCCACCTCATCCCGACCAGAGCAGTCCTCTCCTCATCCATCCTCGTCTTCATCCAAGAAGAAGGACAAATACCGTGGCATGACCACAGAGGAGTACCAGGAGATGGTGCACCTGCAGCTGGCCGGCCAGGCCTACGACATGTGTGAGCCGAGGGTCCAGCCTACCGTCGCCCATGTCCCTCCCTCCACATCCAAGTACATCTCCCAGCAGATCAACACGGAGCGTCCCTTCCGCGTGGATCTCAGCACCCTCCCACGCATCGTCAACAGCAGCCTGTTCGTGAACTGGTCCCAGACAGATCAGCCGCCTGCCTTCCGCCCCTTCGTCTTCATCATGGACAGGGTCTTCGAGGACTTGGCCTACGACGGCGCGGACATGTACTACGTCAACTGGAACGGCTACCAGCACGCCGACTTTCTGGTCCACCTGAAGCAGCTCGCCTACGAGTACTCCAAGGTGGACGTCGCCAACACTCTGCCCGACCAAAAGCTTCCCGCCCGCCACTTTCTCATCATGGGCCCCCGCGACATCCTCTACCATCCCACCGTCCGAGGGCGATTCATGGCTGAGCGATTCCTGCAGACGCTCAAGGAGCTGAATTCCAAGTACAGCCACTGGAGCTTCAGCGTCCTTGTCCCTCCACCCCTTCCGACCCGACCGGACTCCACCGCCCCCTGCAACTGCCGCGGCTTCTGCAACGGCTGGTGTCAGTCCTGCTACCTCTTCCACGCCCAGTACCTCCACTACTATCTCCTGGTGGAGGCGCAGATGTACGGCAACATGATAGGCGAGAAGCGCAAGTTGGGCATTCCTCCGGCAGGGCAGCGTTCAGCACCCGTCAAGGGCTGCACCTCCTTCCATCCTCCCCACCGCGCCTGGTACCCCATCAACGACATGTTCCACTTTTTCCTCTCCACACACCAGGACCTCTTCTACCGGCCGGACATCAACGGCACTCTCATCCTTTCCCCTGCCGCCATCTTCGCGGCAGGCCTCCACTACATCTCCGAGCTCCCCAAGACCACCACCTACTTCCTCCACCGCTACCCGCTCCGCATCCAGCTCAGCGCGGCCATCGTCAACTGCGAGGACAAACTGTTCGGCATCGCCGGCCTCCACGGCAACTGGCGTCCCACCGGCCGTCGTGAATACATCCCCAGCTTCCTCGCCTACTGCAACCGCATCCTCTTTCCAAACTCTTCCAATGCGGGCAAAAACGGGGCTCCCGCCAAAAACCCAGAACCACCCATCGCCCTCAAGGCCCTCATCAACGACTTCGTGGCCAGCCTGGACCCCGGTCGCTTCGACTACCTCCAGCCCAACATCACTGCGGCGATTGCGGAGCGCGAGGCACGTTCGGCTGCTATGAAAGCCACTCCACCTCCTTCCAGTCCAGCTCCAACAGCACCTTCCTGCCCGGCTCCAGCCGCGTCCCTTTATCCGGCTACATCCACTGCATCGGCGCGTCCGTCGGTCTTCAGTCGTCTGGACTTCCCCTCCCTCTCCTCTACCCAACCACAACCTTCCCCTCCTCCTCAGCCTTCGGAATACGGACAGCCGCCGGCATGGCAGACGCCGTCCCCTTCTAAGTCCACTCCTTCCCGCCCCATCGCCTCCACCCTCCTTCCCAGTCCACCCCTACAAAACCGCTTCTCTCCACTCCAACCTTCCACCTCCACCGCCCCACTGCCAGAACCTATGGAAACTCCATCCTCTTCAGCTTCAGTGGCGGCACCGGACGAGGCGTCCCTGGATACGGCTGACGTGGCGGAGCTCCTGGACACACCCTCCACCCTCACTCCCGCTCAGCGTTCTCTCCTGGACCTTCTCCAGGTCCTCAACGCGGAGCAGTTGGCCAAGTACGAGGCGTACAAGAAGACTGCAGATGCGGAACAGCAGCGCCTGCAGGCAGAGGAGGACAGGAGGAAGAAGCGTGAGGAGCGCAGACAGCAGGAGGCGGCCAAGAAGAAGCGCGAGGAGGACGCGGCCAGGGAGCTCCAGATCCGCGAAAGCGCCAAGCGGCAGGCTGAGGCGGAGGCAGCACGCCGGGTGGTGGCAGCCACCGAACGCAGGGCACAGGAACAAGCTAGGGCACAGGAACTCCTCCGACAGGAACAGGAGGCTAGGGCAGCCGCTGAGGCACTGAAGAAGCAACAGGAGGACCAAGCGACGGCTCGCGCCCGTCAGCGCCACCTCCTCACCCTCGTCGGCTTCAAGCCACCCTCCGCCTCTCCCTCCAAGGTTACCCAACCTTCCTCCTCTAGCATGAATGCGGCGAATGATTCGGTTACTTTGCGCTGCGCTCTGATTGCTTTTGTTTTTCTTTTCTTTTTACCTGGCTTCACCTTCGGGCTTCCTACAACGCCACCCTTGGGCCAGCTCCAAGCTCCATTTCCTCCCGCCTTCTCTCCGCCTCAATTTGGGCCAAACTTTTCTTTCTCCTCCGTTGACAGCTACACTCCTCCAGTCCGCAGACGCCGCTCTTCAGGCGCTCTATACGACCTTCAGCGTGAGCTAGCAGCAGAGGCTAGAAGGGAACAACAGGCTAGGGATTGGCGTATTTTCTGGATTGTAATGGGCTGCTTTGCCGGCTTCTTAGGCTTTCTCCTGATCCTGTGCCTATGCCGCTTCCACCACCGATGCGTTTTTCAATGCATCTTCCATCCAGAAACTGATCAATTGAATGGCTGTCTCATTCGAAGGCGACGCTCAGATCCTTGGTACACTACCTGCTTTCTCTGCCCCTTCTACGCTCTCCTTCATCTGATGGACAAATGCTTCTTTGGGCTCTGGTTTGCACTAGAACGCTACTGCTGCCATCCAGTGGCGCGCTGCTTTCGTATCTGTTGCTGCATTTGCTGCAACGATTCCGACGCACCTCCTGCTCCAGAGTCACAGGACACACCTCTTCCCTCTTCTCCCATCATCACTGAGCCACAGGATTCCACATCCTCCCCTCTACCTGCTCTTCCTCCCACATCTACTTTACCTTCCACTCCTCCTCAAATCCTTCCTGGCATGCATCTGGGCTATGGGCGGCACATGATTGCTTACCCTGGCGCAACAGCTTTAGGCCCTGGTCCTTTCTCCCGTACCAACAGGGATAGTTCATTGTTGGCTATTTACGGCCCCGAATGGCCTCCGCCGCCTCAAGATTGGTCCAGAGATCGTATTCTCCTTCCAGAACCCACTCTCCTTCCTGAACCTCCACTTGACCTCCCACCTGAGCTCCGCCGTTGGCAGGAGACCTTGGACAAGCTCCCTTTGGAACTGGTCCGCTATTTGCGAAATAGGCGTCCAGCTGTGGCTAGCTGGAATGAAGGCTCTTCTGGTTGGCGAGAGGTCGGTTCCCCCACAGTCGTTCCTACCGCCTACCCTTCAGACAAAGACAATGAGGAGTCTGAGAACCGTTTCTACATTCCGGCTGCTGTCTTTTGCCCCCGCGAACCGGATGTTCTCCGTGTCCCTCGCAATTGCGGCCAAGTAAGCATGCTAGTAGATTCAGGCAGTCAGGCAACTCTACTCAATCGCTCCTTTCTCAACACTATGCAGCCTCGACCCCGAGTGCTGCGCCAGGGCATTTCCATCGTAGGACTAGGCGGCGCCACTTACACAACCACCGAGGCTTTGATTGAGGTGCACATAGGCGGATATGTGAAGACACTTCCCGTTAAGGTCCTCCCAGGTCCTGACAAAGATCCTTTGAAGGGCATCGTTGGTATGGACTATTTCCTCATGGACGTTTTCTCTCTGGGCAGGGAGCCTCCTGAGTTGATTATTGATGGGAAACAGGGCGCCGTTACATTTGGCGAGGTCACAGTTCATCTCGATATCCAACGGGGTCCTCCACGCTTTGGCGACTCTCCATCTCACCAACCTTCGTCACCGCAAATTCCGAATCCCGCTTCACCTTCTGCTCCCCATCCTAGGACTCCTTCCGCTGCTACCTCTCCTTCCTCTTCACCGGCTTATCCGCCGTCATCTCCATCCTACGGACCCTACTCTTCCCCTCAACCTCCTCTTTCACCTTTTCCACCTGCCCCCAATCGTGGGCAAAGGTCCATTTTACGCTCTCCCACTGTCCATTTCCCTGAGACAGTCTCTTCCCCTCCTCCCACGGCTCCTGGGCCAACAATGGGTCAGCCTCCTTTACGTCCAAACCCCACTTCACCCCACCCTTCTCATCCTCCTCCTACATCCTCCCAGGATTCACGCACACGCCGTTGGGCTTTTGATGCAGCACCTTCCACTGTCTTTAGGCCGCCTTCCCTTCCTGCTCCACAGGATCATTCACAATGGCGCTTTATCGATGAGGCTACCTATTTCGCTCAGTGCAATCAGGGTGGCTCTAAAATTGGCATGCTCCGTTCTTCCACACCTTCTTCCTCTTCTCCACCTACCTCAAGCTTCTGGACTTTCGGCAATGGCCAAACAGGCCATTATCCCGCTTCTAACAGTTCCTGGCGCTTCATTGATGAGGAAGACTTTCTTTCTGCCCATCCCGATTCACCTCCTCCCGACCCCCTTCTTTCCGATGCTCAGCCACCTTCTCCTCCTTCATCTCCTCCACCCTTTTCATCATCGGAGACTAGGATTGATATGCCGGAGATTGATTGGCCGCCTGAGGAGGTCTTGATGGCTTTTGAGTCGGCCTCTGATTCTTCGGAGGATAGAATAGTGGCAGAATTGGCGGATGCCATGGAGGACGTACAGACGATGGAGACCTTCATGCACGACGGGGAGGAGCGTCACATCGTCTACGCCGCCGACAACATCTCCATTCCCCCTTTCTCCAAACTCTTGGCCAACACTTTATGTCCCACAGCTCACAACAACGCCATTCGTATTACCTCACTTTCCGAGCCTGTCGAAACCTGTGAGCGCTCCGTCGTTCATTCCTTGCTTATCGCAGATTCTTCCTCTTCAGCGGCATCACTGGATGCAAATGTTGAAGACAAAATTTTTATTCCAGACGCCATTTCAGTGGCCAATGACATAGGGCAATATTTGGCAGTTTTTGTCAACAATACTCCCCATCCTCAGCTAATCCCCGCTAACACTGCGGTGGCTGAGGCGGATTTTTAGAAGGCAGCCCATTTATTCCGCTGGACAAAGATCTTCTTTTACCTCCCCAAGTCCATGTGGGCTCTGCCGAAACTGCGGAACAAGCTTCTTCCCCTTGCCGTTCATGTCATATGCACAAAGTTGACTTGAAACATTTGTCAAAATCTCAAAGGGCTCAAATGCAGACCTTGCTCTGCCAATATAAGGCTGTTTTTACTACTGACAAAAAGGATGTGGGCAATTGCGACTGGTTTCGTTTCAAACTTCGCTCGCATTTGAAATCCATTCCCTGCAAGACTCAGACTTTTTCTGAGTTAGAGACACAAATCTTACTCCAGAAAATAGCGGAATTAGAGGCGCAGGACGTTGTGAAAAAGAAGCTTTCCAGCTATAATAGCAAAGTCGTTTTAGTTCCTAAAAGAACTTCGGCTGGAGCTGATTTGACCAATCCTGACAATTGGCGTTTTTGCCTAAACCTCATTCCGGTGAATCGCAGTTTAGTGGCTTCCGAGTATCAAAACTGGAACGCCATGAAGATTAAGGACGCCCTGGAGATGCTTTCGGGCTCACAATTCATCACAATTCTCGATGCCTGCAATGCCTTCTTCACCTTGAAGCTGGACGAACAAAGCCAGGACTTATTCGGCTTCCGAGCACTAGGCCAATCCTACGTCTTCACCCGCGTCCCTCAGGGCCTTCGATATGCTAGCCATTTCTGGCAATATGCTATCGATACAATTATGACAGAATTTAGGCATAAATTCTTTTTGTCCTACGCCGATGACATGGCTATTTACACTAGGGCTTCCGCTGGTGTGGATCCTTTTCTTCTCCACCTTAGCCAGCTAGAATTAGTCCTGAAACGACTATCTGAGGCAGGTGTGAAGATATCGGCCGCTAAGGCACAAATTTCCCAACCACAGGTTTCCTGGCTGGGCTTTCAAGTTTCAGGGCTTAAAGGCATCGTTCCCGATCCTGAGCGTACGGCTATTTTGGCAGCTGCCACTCCACCTAAGGACGCGAAACAGCTAAAAACATTCGTCTCTTCCGTCCAATACTGGATGACGCATTTGCCTAAGTACTACCACGTTTCCAGTCCTCTTTACGACCTTCTGAAAACCAAAGTTCCATGGCAGTGGACTTCAGTGCATCAGGAGGCTTTTGATTCCGTCCGTCGTCTTTTGGCAGAAGCGGCCCAATTGGCCTTTCCCAGGGACGATGTTCCCTTTCGCATCCGTTGTGATGCCAGTTTTGAGGCCACTGGCTACATGATTACTCAGACACAACCAGACGGTATAGAGCGCCCCTTAGCTTTTGGGGCGCACAAATTCACTGACTCCGAGCTTCGCATGCCTATTTTCGACAAGGAATGCTTTGCTATCATGTTTGCTTTCCTTCAAGGGCATAAATGGCTTCATTACCCTAAGGGCGGTCCTACCATTGTGTACACGGACCATAAAAGTCATGAGCAACTTTTTACTTGCAAGAGCAACAGTGCTCGCATTGCTCGCTGGCGATCTAAGCTCAGTGCTTACAGCATGACTATTCAGTATGTTCAGGGCACTTCTCCACCTCATCGCCTACCTGACTACCTTTCACGCTTATGGAGTACTCCTACTCCTGGGAAGCGGACCAGGCAATTGTTAGAGGAAGAGGACGCGAAATTGCGTGATTGCCTTCAGCAACAGGGCTCCCATCCTTTGCAACCTCTTGGCCTCGACAAGGACATTGTCACTTCCATTCCCATAAGGCATTCTGTTTCGGACTGCTACGTCGCCTTTTGTTCCGGGCAACGCCCCCTACCTTCTTCTTCAGCAGAGGCTTCCTCCCCTACGGAGGCTTCCTCCTCCACCTCGGGCACTGCCACTCAAACTGACGGCCCCCTCGCTTCATTGACCGCTGAGCTACAGCGCTTAGATTCCTCCATTGCCGCGATTGCACACGCACTTCTCCAGGGCGGCCACGCTAGGAATGAGCAGATGAAACTCGGCTATCGTTTGGGCGACGATGGCGTAGTTCTAAAAATCCTCCATCTCCGCATGGTTCCTCTCTGCCCTTCCAGTCTTCAAATCCGCATTCTCCATGAATCTCATGATTCTCCATGGACAGGCATGCATCAATCGGCTGAGAAAATGCTTTCTCAAATTACCTTATATACATGGTGGCCTGGCTTAGGACGGGACGTGGTCAATTACGTCCGTATGTGCGCTATTTGCGCTGGTACGAGAAATCTATCCCGCAAAGTGACCCCTCTCCTTCAACCCCTCCCGTGGCCTAAAGACGTTTTTCGTCACATTCAATGCGACATTATAGGACCTTTTGATCAAACTTCCAGCGGCCATGTGGCCAAATTATTAGTGGTCTGCGTGCGATCACGCTTTCCTATTTGTCTTCCTTTGCGCAATATGACTTCCGATCACATAGCAGAGGTGCTGATAGACTTCGTTATCGCTCTATTTGGAGTTCCTGACACCATAGGGGCTGACGCTGGCAGCGCCTTCACTTCTCATACCTTCCGCCAGATTATGGCCATGATGGGCGCCACTGTCCGTACCTGCAGTCCTCGCAATCAGAAGGCTAATGGACGCTGTGAGGCCGTAGCTAAAAAGCTCATCACGCTAGAGCGTAACAAATGGCTGGCCACTCAAATGGCCAATCAGCTTCAGGACCTTTTACAGTCCTCATGGATCGAGCCTGACCGATTCGTCAATTTGGCTCTAATGCCTTATAGGGCTGCTGGACACAGAAGCATAGGTGTTTCTCCCTACTTCTGCCTATTTAAGACGGACATGCGCATGCCCTCGCAATGCATCCTTGAACGGAGCTTGCAGCTTTCTGAGTCTGAGGACAGCCAACGCATGATGGTTGAACGCCTCAATAGGGCAGAGCGCTGGATGCGCGAAACAGCTGCGAGGGCATTTGCGGACATTCGCAACAAATGGACATCCCGAATGTTTCTCCCTAAGGACTTGATGGCAGGGGCTTTAGTGCGTGTAAAGCGCGAGGGCAGTCATATCCACAAGCGCGACCCTTTCCGCTGGTGGGGGCCTTTCCGAGTCATTGCCATGCTCCTGCAACGCAATCACGTTCTTCTCCGCCACATTCTCTTTCCAGATGAACCAGATTTTGAGACACATGTGACAAATGTCAAGGTCACTCATGAAATCGTTCCCCTCCCTTGGAATCCCCATGGACATTCAATTGAATGGTGGACTGCAATGGGCGATCCTGAAGCACCAGATCCTGACAACACCACTCCTGCTCGTCGCTCTCAGCGCCTCAAGGCCGTTGCTGCTCGTCGCAACGCCGAATACTACCTCTTTTACCGCTCCATTCTTTATAAGGACCCAGTCAATCGCTGGGATGAAGTTATGGCAGACGCCCGCCAACAGGCGGAACGGCTTCGTCTTGAGGGCAATGAGGCACAGACTAATCCTGTCCCTTGACATTCTTCGCTTTCATACTCGGCTTGGGCTTTATTTGTTTGAAAGAAGGGCAAGTGTGAGCGTGGAGTATGAAAGGCTCAAAACCTCTGGGCAAAGATGAAGGAAGGACGAATGATAGGGCACGAGCGGCGAGAAGAAGAAGTAGGACGTGCGAGACGACGAGGACTGGGTGGCACGACGCCACTCCTCCTTCACTCCCCCTCTCCCTTGCCCAATTACCGCCCCTTTTCATACATCCCACTTTTGTATATTTTAAGGACGTCATTTTGACTTTTATCATTTTGACTTTTACGATTCACAAGTCTAACAATTTATGATTCTGCTGTTGGTAACATTTTATGCGGCAATACTATTTCTTTTATGACAACATGATTTTATGGATTTGGCATTTTTCGCTACAGCATAGGGCAGCTTAGGAATGCTACAGCAACCTGTTTATGAATGGGCGATCAACAGGACATTTAACTCCTAGGACATAATTCCCTTCATTGTCAGCTTTGTGTACACAACCATTTATTGTGGTTTTTCATGCTGATTTTGACCAAAAATGTGTATTTGGTGCCTTTTTGATGCAATTTTGAGCATATTTTGAGCTTTTTGAGAAAAGGGCATGTACGCAGCCTCTGTAGGAGTGCTAAAATATGCTAAACAATTGCTCGAGGCCAGCGCAAAATATCCCCCAAGCCCCAGCAGGGCAAGGGCAGTCAGAAGTGAGATAGGACGAGGCTATGCTTGATGATGCCTCCAGTTGTATGTTATTGGCTACATCTGATAATGATCTCCTGGCTCCTTGGTCCCTAATTGCAAGACAAAGCATATAATCAACCTATTAACATAAGTATGGCCACATTAGAAGCTACAAATACGGGCGGCCAAGTTCGTTATCAGCCACCTGGGGCCTTTCCGCAAGGTGGTCCATTTCATCGACAACGCTGCCGTCCTGTGCTGGCTCAGGGCCGGGGAGGCTCCTAGAGCCTACGAGACAAGGCGGGTGGAGGCGGTTCGCGAGCTGGGCCACACCCGGGACTTCCGCTACATCAAGAGCGAACTCAACCCGTCAGACTGGGCAACGAAGCCGCGGAGTCTGAAGGAGCTACAGGGAGCAGGGCTGTTCCACGCCGGGGCCACCTTCTTCCTGGAGGAGGAAGAGGCCTGGCCAGACTGGGCAGCACCGAACGCTCCAGCGGGCCCTGGGGCAGCCGGGGAAGCTGCTGGGAAGGGGGTCGACTCGACTCCAGGCTTGCCTGTGGACTCCCCCCGGACCAGCTCTACGCTAACCTGGCCCCTCCAGGGACCCGCGGTGTCGGAGTGCAGCGGGGGCTCGGGTGAGAGGCCGGCGGCCGGCTGCCAGGGGGTCGACTCGACTCCAGGCTTGCCTGTTGACTCCCCCCTGCCAGTCTCTACGCTGCTGGCTAATCATCGCGGCCTTCCCACTCCCTCACCGGGGGTAGCCAGCGTCCCCTCTGCTGAGGCCGTCTGTCGGGGGAGTCGACTCGACTCCATGCTTGCATGTGGACTCCTCCCTGACAGAATCTTCGCCGGGCAGGGCAGACCTGAGCTTTCCGGGGCAGGCGGTGGGTGCGCCGGGGGAGGCAGTCTCCTTGTCTGGGATCGACCAGGGCCCTCGCGGGCCTTCCCAGCAAGAGTCTACGCTCCTACCCCTGGCCTCTCCAACCTCTGCCACTGGGCCCCCTTCAAGCAGCGAGGGCATGCTTGCCATCCTCGACTGCGACAAGTACAGCTCCTTGGATCGCCTCTTGGGCACGGGCGTGCAAGTGCAGCGGGCGCGGCGCCGTTTCGGAGGAGAAAAACGGCCGTTGGGAGCAGCGCGCGAGATGGAGAAGCAGGAGCTACTCAGCCAGCTGTGCAGGGAGCAGCAGGAACTGGCGTTCGGGGACCTGCTGGAGTACCTGAAGACGGAGAGCGGGAAGCAGGAGGACTCGAGCCTGGGCATGGAGGCCTGGAAGGCGGCCAAGAACAAGGCCAAGCAAGTCGGCGCGTGGGTGGATGCGGAGGGCTGCGTTCGGGTGGCTTCGCGCTTCGCACGGGGGGACGTGGAGGTCCAGCCGCCCCTGCTACTCTGCCACAAGCACCCCCTCACCATGCTCATCCTCCTACACTTTCATCAACGGCACGCACATGCATCGGCGACGGCAACGTTGGGCTTCTTCCGGTGCCAGTACTGGGTGGCGACAAGCACGAGGCTGACGCGACGGGCGCTCAAGTCCTGCCAGCCGTGTCGTTTGCATCACGGACAGCCAGCCCAACGACCAGTCCACGGCCTTCTTCCACCGGAGCGCCTGGACTTCACAAAGGGCCCCTTCAGTTCCATCCTGTTGGATCAGGCCGGGCCGTTTAGGGTGCTGTCGGGCGGCCGAGTGGTGAAGCGCTGGGTCCTGGTAGCCTCCTGTGCGGTGATGCGAGCGGTGCACTACGAGCTCTTGGTGGACTACAGCGGGGCGGCCGTCTGCAACGCGCTGGAGCGACTGTGGTGCCGCCGGGGCCTGACGAGGGCCACCATCTGGCTAGACCACGCGGGCGCCTTCAGCAAGGCGGCAGGGATCCTGGAGCCGTACCTGGTCTTCGCGAACGGGGAGAAGGCCGACATCACCGGCTTCGCTGCCAAGTTCCCCGTCCACTTCAAGCCTACGCCGGTTCGGGCGCCCTGGTACAACGGGGCATCGGAGGTGCAAGTCAAGCTGCTCAAGCTGGGGCTGGGGCCTCTGCTCTGGCACCGCCTCACCACCGAGGACGTCTTCATCACCTGCCTGGCCAGGGTGGAGTGCGCCATCAACTGCCGGCCGCTCTGCCCGCTCACGGACGCCGTGGACGACTTCCGCCCACTACGGCCCATCGACTTCCTCGTCACGGCGGCCTTCGTGGAGCCTGGAGCGGAGCTGGAGTCTCAGCGGCTACGGGCGGGCCTCAGCCGGCAAGATCGAGTAGTTTCAGACATGATTGGACGCTGGGCTTCAGAGTACCTGGGTCACCTCCGGGCTCAGCATCACAAAGCAGCCGCAGCGCTGAAAGGCACGGGGAAGGAGCTGTTGACGGTGGGGAGTGCTGCGCTGCTGAAGGAGGTGGCGCCGAGGCACCAGTGGAAGCTCGTCCGGATCCTGGAGAAGCACCCGGACCAGCTGGGCACCGTGCGCTACGTCTCCGTCATCGACGCCAAGGGCTACACCGTTCGACGTTCAATCGCGCATGTGGTGCCTTTGGAGGTGTCTCTCGATGAGACTCTCCAGGCCCACTCCCTTTGCGGTCCTTTGCCTTCCGGTGAGGGTGAGAAAGTGCTGCGAGAAGGGTGCAGGGATGCGGAGGACGCTGGGGAGACGGAGGACGCCGGGGAGACGGAGGTCGCCGGGGAGCTAGACCGGGCACTCCAAGCTTCTCCTCAAGCGCTTCAGGGGCGGTCTGAGCCTTCGGGCACAGATGCTCCCCTCAAATCCGGTTCCTGTTCCCTACCGAAAGCTGAGGCTGGGGGTGTGGTGGATGCAGTGGGAGGAGGCGGAGAGCAGCATGGAGGACAACCGACGGCGCGACACCTGCGCTGGCTACGCCGTCAACTTCTGCACTGCCACTGACATTCCCTCGCCTCACCCATCCTACCCTCATTTCATTCCAAACTTTTCCCCCCCCAGGGTCTCCAGCTGCTAGAATTTAGGTTCAATTCGCTTGTTGCAGTTTGAGTTCAGCTGGAGAGGTTGCATTGCAGTAATCAGGTATCATTCAGGCTAGGGCAGTTAGGGATCTGGCAAATCAGGGCTCGTCCACCGGCCTAGCACCCAAAGCCGGGGGCCCGCAAGGGTCTGGGCGGCCTAGAGGAGCTGCGTGAGGGGGGCTCAGAAAGGGGGAGCTCTTGCCTGCACGCGTCACAGCACTCCGAGTATGGCCCCTGCAGTAGGGCAGCCAGTTTCCCTCTTCCCTCAGTCGAAATTCTACTGCTTGTCTTTCGTTTGAAAGCTTTGTCGCCAACTTCATGTTGCTCAATTTCAGTTTCAATTTTATCCTCTGTGATATCGTTTTCAGAGTGATTTGGTTTGTGGTTCCGCGGCTTTGCATGTTGCCGGGTCTCATCCCTTTCGGGATTCGAGAGTTTCTTTGTTACTCTAGGGCTGCAGGTGCTTTTCTTCATTGCAAATGTCATGCATTTGGCCGGGGAGCCTGGATCCGTATTAGCGCCTTCCCTTGCTCGGCAGGGAGGCGGTCTGTACCTCTTCTTCTGTGTGCGTTCACGGTCATAAGTAAACTAGAGTAGCAAAGGGAGAGGGCATGACGGAGCTAATAAAAGAGTCTGCTCGGCCAAGCGAGACGGAGCTGATCCTTCTTGCCCCTTCTGTCCTGCCAGGGCTCTGTCGTCACAAAGGAGGGAGGCCTTCTTGGCCTTGGCCCCAGGCTAACAGCCACTTTTCCTTCCCCGGAAGCTCTGCTCTATTCCCCCGCCCTGCTTCCTTTCCCACTACCCACCCGTTTGCGCTCTAATGACAGCCAATACCATTATCCACTGAGGCAGGGGCTCCCTTCCGTAACGCACCGGACCAGAGGATGAGGTTACGTTTTGCCCTCCTTTCCCCCTTCACTTGGCTCCCACCATTCTGCTTACCAGCCAGCTTCCGATAATCATTTGACCCGAAAGTGCAATGAGGCTAGTTTGAACGGCAAAAAGCAGCTGGCTGAGCTAAGAACTGAAGTTGAAAGAAATGGCATTGGAAGATGGGGTAATAAGGAATGTGGGAAGGCGAAGGAAGGGGGAAAAGGAAGGGACTTCTTCCCGCCTGCAGCGACAATCGCTTCTAGCTTAACCTCTCTCCCATCGCCTTTCCTCTTTTATCCCTTGCATTCCAAATGCCCACCCCAAACTACAATTAAGACTAAGAGTTCTATCCTGGCCGCTTTTTATTTTAGCGTCAGTATTTTGCAATCATGGAGACTGGATTGACGTTTAATATAAATGCTCAGATGTAGATTGAAGCTACAATTGCAAAGATGTTGCGTTTTTGATCAAACGTCATAGAAAGTGAAGGAGAATAGAGTGCAACGAAAGTGAGCAGCAGAGGTAGAGGGAACCATAGGACTGCTGTGACGTCTGAAGGTGGCATATAGCTGTGAGTGGGAGTTGCTTTTGGCTGGAGGCAGAAGAAGCTGTCGCTGATTTTCACCCTTTCGCTCTCTACTCGTCTCCATCACAGCCACTTTACATCATCCTTTTCTCCTTTCATCCGCAGACAGTTTTCCGCTACTTCTCTCTTTCAACCCCATTGGCACAGTGGCTGTCCTTCTAGCAGAGTAGCACTGAAGAAAGAGCGCAAGAGGAGAGGAGTTAGAAGGCATCGAAGAAGGCTCATAACGCAGGCCAAGAATGGAGCGTCCATAAATTGTGGCCAGAGTTTCCGTGGGGGTTTGGCGAGAAAGTTAGTCTGACAGGCGGCAAGCTGAGGGCAGTATTTCATTGGCCTAATGCATCTAGGCTCAAGGAAGGCTGTGACATTGAAAAGAGCCCCGCGGCGGAGCGGAAAGAAAATGCATGAGTGGAGGTGAGAAAAGACTGGCATAAGCAGAAGGAATGAACAAGCTTTCTTCCTCCCCACTGATGGAGAAAGAGAGACGCTGAAGGCAGACGAGCAGTCAGAATCCGCTACATATTTTTGGGAGCTGGTGTGACGGATTGAAGTCTCTCCGTATAGTACGAAGGACAAACTAGGAGAAAAGGAAAGTTAATGAGGTCAGAGGAGCAACCTCAGCGCTATTTCAGGATGCCCATCTTCTGCTCCTAGCTTTCTTTTGTTCTTTATGAGTTGAGCTAATGGGAAGTAGGTGTGTTGAGGGGGCAAGAGGAAAGAAGCATCTCAGTCTGCGAACCATTCGGCGGGACGTGTAGCGGGGATATGCCAAGGGGGGTTGAGGGAGGGGTGTGGGGGGAGGGGTAAAAGAGAGGGTGGATGACCGAAGGGAGTGAAGCGGAGGGTGGGCGGAGTTGGTTGAAGGGTGCGGCCACGGCGCTGATGCTGCGTCCGATTAGGCCCGCTGCGGCGGCCCCGCCTCCCAAACCACGCCGCCCCTCACTCCCCCCGCCTGACCCCGCCGCCTCCCTGCAGCCCCCTCCCTCCTCATACTCCCTAATCACCTCCTCACCAAACACCATCCTACATACAACCATACATCTAACAAACACCAATAAGCTATAAAAATTCCAACCCTTTCGAGGCAGTAGTCTTTTTGCCGCCCTCCGACATTCGCCCTTAACTCCTCAACCACATTGATTAGCTTTGAAAAATACGCGCTAATGTCTTTGCTCAAAATTCTATTTTATGCTAGACCTGCACCGCCAATATTGATGCAAAAAACTGAATAAATTTTATGATTTGCTTTATCATCAAGTATTTCTAGTTTCTTGTTTAAGCTATCCTTTTTGAGATCTCAGCTTGTAAAAATAGAATGTAATAATCATCGGTCAACAAAACTAAAAAGGATTGAGATTAAATCCCAATAACCTTTATAAATAGAGGTTCTGTAGGTGAGCAGTTCAATATAACTGTCTCTACGCACCGTAAAAGGGGAATGTGCAAAAATAAGAAGGACCAGAAGTATGAGGAGAGTGAGGCAAGCTGACGCTAACGAGTTGTGGGAGCTGAAAATTACCACCTTTCCCAGCATACACTCGTTTCTTCAGCTTAACCCACAATACATGGCTAGCTCTTCATACCGCTAAACCTCTCGAAAAAAACCTCCTTGCTCACCAATCACCTCAGTCTTTACCTTTCTATCCAATATATAATAATAAAAATTTGCATTTAATGGACGTAGGACGATGTTTGGTATCAAACTAATATTTTACTCAATCATTTTCGGTATATGCCTAAATATAGAAGGTTCATTTTATGTCCACGGAGTGTTCATTCTTTATGCTTTCAAAATGTAAGGATAGGAAGGATGCGGCGAAAGAATCGAATTCACCTGGCACCAGCTGACTACAATCCTTCCCAGCCCCTATTGCTCAAAATCCCTGCACGTCCAAGCTTGACTAGGCTATAGAGTTGAATGAGGGTTAGTGGAAGAAGAGCTGGGGAAAGAGCGTTGGTGGGCTGGGTGAAGAGCGTCTGAGGGAAGCAGAGCAAATTGATTGGGCATTGATGAAGGCCAGTAGTTATTCCTCTGCCACTCAATCAGCTTCAAGCCACTCCAACTGCGCAATTCCATTCGCACTGTTTCTACAGCTGCCTTACCATTACACCTTTCCCACCGGCTGAAGCCTGTCTAAGCCTTGCTATCTAGTTGTAGCTTGCTTTTTCAAAACGGCTTGAGTGGTAAGAGGATAGATTATAACTGCATTTCATGGCAATGACATTGTTGATATGTATTGGGCTGATTTCAAGCGATCTTTAGTCCAGAACTTGATAGAACTTATATAGACTGAAAAAGAGAGGGCTTACGTGCGCCCAAGCGGTATATCACAAAAAGCAGATGGAGTGCAGGGACACGCGTTCACGGACTAAGCAGACGCGACAAGGTTACTAAAGGCAGTCTTAATTGGGCCATCAAACTCCTTCTCATCCAGCGGCACACGAAGCGCCTGCCAAGCCATTTTCTTCACTCCTCAATCCACAATGGGCCAAAGCCAAACAGCAGCCAACCCGAAAAGTGGCCAGTTTCTGTTGGAGATGGGGCTCGGTGGTGGCCGGGGTGATGATGATGGGGTGGAGCTTGTTGGGGAAGAGTTTGCCGGACTTGGCGGCCTTCCAGGCCTCCGCCTCCAAGGCCATCCGCTGACGGCGCTGCTCCGGCTCCTCCGCCAGCTCCTCCTCGTCCCCCTCGTCGTCGGAGAGATGGCCGTGGGGCACCATCCAGCCGTCCTCCTCCTCATCACTTCCCCCGCTCCCCTCCTCCACCTCCCCCTCCTCCTCCCCCGACTCGCACTCGTCCCCCTCCGGCTCCTCCTCCCACTCCGCCTCGCTGTCCACTTCGTAGTTCAGCAGCTTCGCATCCTTGGCCCATGGGCGGCGGGCGGAGACTCGACCCGAGAGCTTGCGCCAGGTCCCGAAGTAGGCCGGACGGTAGTCCTCGTGGAACTGCAGCAGCTTGGCTCGGTAGCGACGGACTTGCTCTTTGGCCCTGAAAACTTGGTGCCGTTACTCTCCTTCGAAACCCTTGCACTCCCTCAACCAACCGCTCGCTCACAATGCTCTGCACCGAGTTGCTCTCCTCCTTCTCCAAGCTTTCTTCGCGCCTCAGCGTCGCAGCACTTCGACCTGCTTCGCTGCTCTTCAGCTCGCTCAGATAGTCACCGCTTTTCTCCGTCTTCAATTCAGCCTTCCATATCAGTGCCTGCGGCCAAGAAGCAAAAGGCTGCCCACTTGACTCTGCAAACGCTGGTCCAGAAGCTGGAGCTGGTCCTTGGTGATGAGTAGGGGACGGGAGACGGGCGCCAGGTGCATGCCGAGCTTGAGCTGGAAAGGCTTGACGGAGGCGAGGAAGCCGGCGGAGTCCAGCTGCTGCAGGACGGGGGCTGTGGGGGGAGGGCGAGGCTTGGGCGGCGGGGTGGCGAAGAAGTTGGAGAGCTTCATCTTGTCCAGGCGGGCCTTGGCGGCCTCCTCCTCCCGTCGAGCCTCCTCCTCCTTCCGTCGCTTCTCCTCTTCTTTCCGTTTGCGTTCCTCCTCCTTCGCGGCACGGGCAGCCGCTCGTTCAGCCTCTTTCGCTGCTTTTTCTGCCTCCTTTGCTGCTTTGTCTGCTTCCTTGGCAGCCTTCTCCGCATCTTTCTTCTCCTACAACAATGTTACGTTCGCAAGTTGAGAACTAAGCAGTGAAAAGGCGGTGGACTTTGGCGATGCGAGCTTCCTGCTCCTTCAGCTTCTGCTTCTCCTCCCGCTCCTTCTGCTTGATGTAGCGCTCCTTCTCTTTCTCACGACGCTCAGCCTCCTTCTTCGCCTCTTTCTCCGCCTTCTCTCGCTCCTCCAACAGCACTCTATCAGCCTTGCCAGAGAGGAGAGCTGGTGAGAACCTTTTCTAGACGTTTGCGTTCTCGCTCCTCCTCTTTCTCCCGCCGCTTAGCCTCGGCCAAGGCGGCGGAGCGTTTGCAGGAAGAGCGGGAGCGCGGACTCTTGGAAGCCGTGTCCGCGGGGTCCGGCGTCAGCGCCAGCACCTCCTCATCCTCGTCTAGGCGAGCCTGCTTGGACGGCGGCGTCTTGCTGGCCAATTCCTTCTTCTCATCCTCAACAGCAGCCTTGGATGGAGCCAAGAGAGAAAGGGGGTGGAAGAGGGGAGAACTGGGGCAGGAGTGGCGGGGAGGGCTTTGACGAAAGCGTCGAGGGTGGCGGGGCGGCGGCGCTTGGCTGCGGGTGAGTCGATGGTGACCAGTTCTGGCTCCGTCTGTCCATTGGCGGCCCGCAGAGGGGAGGTAAGCACGCTTCCCTTCTGCTCCTCTTCCATCGCCCTTCAATCACCTATCTTCCGCCGCCATTCATTGCTCTAGGTTGCAATTTGGATTGTGCCTGGTGACGGCTGGGGGAAAAGAAAGGCAGGTAGATAGAGGGGAAATGCCGTTCACCAGGCCTTCCCGCCAAAGCAAATGCGCAGTTTCTTTGCTTTCATGATAATCGTACACTAGAGTCACTCAATTCAGCCACCGAAGTTTGACTTCAAGTTGCTAGGAGTTAAAATGATAGAATGGTAGCAATTAATGTTTGGCAAATAGTTAAAAAAAATTGCATAAATCAGAGACTAATAAATTTTGAAAAAAATATTTAATTTGATGTTTTGTGCAAAGAAGTTGTCGGTCGAAGGATGCGCAGAGGCTAGGATCAGGCTAGGCTAGGATACATTATAGTTGACCCTATTTAGATTTGAAATGTGGTCATGTCGCCAAATGTAAGACTTCATTTTGCAAACTGATTAGCGACTGGTCCAACATTTATTAGCTTCAAGCGCAGGGATGGAAATTGCGAAAATAAGCATTTGCGCAGCAAAATATTTCGCACCCACACGATCATAGGTGGGTCGCTTGGGCATCGGCTGCGAAAAGTTGGGCGCAGCACCCACCTATTCTCTTCCATCCGCCGCTTCCGTGACAGACGCTCCTTTCGTCGCACACGCTCCCTCCTTCACAACTTTACGCGGCTTCACTATGCCTGATCATTGAGCTATGCTGTAAATTCCAAAGATTTATTGAGACTCGAAATGGAACCCCATTTTCCGTTTCTTGGCAGGGTCGTACGATTCCCAGTCCCTAATTTGCATTTTACGGATTTGCGTTGAACGCTGATGGGTGAATTGAAATTGTAACTCAGGGAAAATGGACTCCACGCAGGACCACTTCCTACCGCTCTCTCTGGCTCCGCCTTCTCTGCCTTCGCTTCTGCTGCAAGCTTCAAGAAGATATTCAGTTACTGCATACAGATTCTATATACGCAGACAGAAGTGGTTGAACCCTGAGTGCCTCGTGGAAGGAAGATGGTAGGCTTCCGAGGCTGGAGCAGAATTGCCTCCTTTCCATCAGCCACCGCCGGCACTGCCTCCTTCCCACCCACAGTCGCCCCAGCTTTCGCTAGCACCGCCTCATTCCCTGCTCCAATCCCTGACCAGGGAATAAGCCTCCATCAGTTGGCTTCTGGTCATCCCCTCTGCTCTCACGGACATGAACGAAATAGTTCTGCAAGATTAGAAAGTCCAGCTGGATATGTGTGATGAGGCAGAGAGCAAGCTAGCTTCCAGTGGGTCTTGAGAGAAGAAGCCGGAGAGAACGTAGCTTTGGCGCTTTGTCCTGAGTAGGTAGGGGATGAGCTCTGAGACGGCGGTAAGAGTGACGACCCGCATCCTGTAGCAGGAGGAGGAGACAAATTGCCTGGTCTAGGCATTCCAGTGGGTAGGCGTCGGCGGAAGACTAACATTCCATCAATGCACCCTTCACCCAACGTGACCGCCTACATCACCACCGCTTTACAGTGAATCGAGCTGCCAGTGAAACAAACGAGCTGCCAGGGAAAGAGCTGCCAAAAAAGAGCTGCTTAAAGCAGAAATAACGAGGAGACTTATTACAGGCGGCAGAGTAGAATGAGAGAGAGAGAAGTAGAGGCACACAGGGTGAAATAATTAGAAAAGAGCCACTTTCGCCAAGAGCGATGGGGGATCAGCTTGGACGGGATTGCTGGGACGGAAGAAGGGGTCGCCGATCCAGGTTCTGATGGGCTCACTCAGCTCCTCCATCAGCGTAGTGGTTGCATTGAGAGCGGAGATGGCGGCGAGGAAGTCGGGGTCCGCGTTGATGCGAAGAAGTGCCAGAGTTTGCTTGTTGGGGTCGCGTGAGTCGAGTCCGGTGGTGGCGTGAACGATCACCCGTGCTACACCTTGAATGTCGGTAGGGCTCGTGCGGTCTGTGTATGCGTCGAAGTCGATGAACTTTACCGCCCCGGTATCGAATATCACCGCTTAAATTTTGTCTTCTTCATTCTTTCTCGAAGAGAACGGCTTACGGGGACCTACATTTTTGGCTTGAACGTCCCCGTGCATGCCATGCTCCTTCTCGAAGGCGTAGCATGAGGACAGCATGCACTTGGTGAGGTACTTGGCTTCGACGACGGTGAGGAGGCTCTTCTTGAGGAGGTCCTCCAAGGAGCAGGCGGTTGCCTCCAGAACCATGCCGAAGTCGCCTCTTTCTGCTGGCGTCGCCTTTTCATCGCCTCCGTCGATGGTCTCTAGGATGGTGATGACGTTGCCGTGGGTGTTGAAGCGGTTCAGGTGCTCCGCCTCCTTCAGGCCGGTCTTCCGCAGGCCCGAGGAGAAGTATTTCAGCACCCCCTAAAGTGCGCTTAATTGTCAAATGCTGGAGATTCTGTGTTTTGCGCGGCCGAAGGCCGCCTGCCGCGGAGGGCAGGGCAGTCAGAGCTCCGTAGGCCGGAGGAGCTCTGGCGCCCTGCCCGAAGCGGCGGGCGGCCAAGGCCAGCTTAAGCAGTTACCCCATTTTTGCGTCCGTCTGTCTGCATATATCTTATATAATACGGGTGATGCCATTTTTGGAGGGGTCTCGGCGGGGTCTGGATTCTCAACCTATCTTGGCATATGATAGCATTTTGGACAGATCTCGGCAAGATTGACAAAATATCACCGCTCGTCCTCGCAGTTTTTCCCTAAAAATAAATTATGGTTGAAAACGTGTCAAATTTTGCAATTTTTGCCCCTTTTTTGACTTTACTCCTTTGTAGCTCATTCAATTTTTGACTTTTCTTGTCGGACTTTTTTTTCAATTCAAGGCCAAACAATTCTTTTTAAGACCTTTAATTTACTTTTTCTCTTTTTTGAGATTAAAATATTCAAAAATGTCAATGAGTAAAGTCAATTTTCGTGATTTTGGCTCTACTCAGTGAGCTGATGTTACAAAATAGTTATTAGTAAGGATATGCAATCCAATCCAGAGGTGGCTTTGACTGCTTGCGATATTGACAGCTGACAGTCATTGATCAGCAATGATCAGCATTGATCATTGATCACAATTTTTTTCTGATAGGTGGATCTTGAGATCTTTTGATTTTTGCTGATATACAGGATGACTGCAATAATTTTTGGCGCTGTGATCAGCAGACACCAGTGAATGGATTATAAGATTTCATATGCTGTGAAGGAACGAAAAGTGTGGCCGCGCAAAGCGCGGCCACTGACCCATATTACTAGTATATATATATATGTGTGGTTCCGGGGCCCGTACTCCGCGGTTTTTCAACGAAATTGGCTAATTTTTTGCATGAAGGTCCGCCTAGATGGTATCTCCAGGCCATTTTTTGCGCTTGACGTAATTTTGCGTTTTTCGCCCAAAACCCAAAATTTTGATGTTTCAAAGTACCAAAAATCATAAATCGCTGGGTTTTAAATGAAATCAGCTGATTTTTGGCAGGTACATCCGTCAAAGTAATATCTTGAAGCTGGCAAAAGGAAATTTCGAAATATTTTTTATTTATTGATTTATAGTCAAAAACCCAAAATATTGATGTTTCAAAAATTTGAACATGCATAAGTCCATGGTTTTTCGATGAAACTAGCTGATTTTTGGTATGTACATCCGTGAAAATAATATCTTGAAGCTGGCAAAAGGAATTTTGGAAATTTTTAGTATTTCTCGATTTATAGTCAAAAACCCAAAATCTTGATGTTTCAAAAATTGGAACATGCATAATTCATAGTTTTTCATTGAAATCTGATGAATTTTGGCATTTTCATCTAGGTGGTGTCTTGGGGTGAGGCCGCGCATCTTGGCAACCGCCGAGAATACCTTGTTAGACAAACCTCTTTTCCGCTCTCAGACTGCTTCACCTTGAACAGTCGTCCAGTTGTCCAGTTTCCATCGATAGACCGAAGCACCTGGTCCTATATTCTTTCCATCTACCGTACGGGGAGCTATATTCATTGCTTGAAGATCTCCATGTTGGCCTTGCTTCTTATTGATGGCCCAGCACGCGGCCAACAGGCACTTGGCCACGTATCTGGCTTCGGCGGCGCTGATGGGAGGGACTCTTGCTGAGCAGGTCCTCGAGGGAACACAAGGCTTGCTCCAAAATCAGGGCCAAGTCTCCTCGCCCGGCTAGCGTTCCCTTCTCATATCCTCCATCCACAGTGTCGACCACGGCGTGGGAGGTGAAGCGCCCGTAGTTCTTCGTAGTTCTTCGCCTCCGCCATTCCGATCTTGCGTAGGCCGAACGTGTAATATTTCAGCACCCCCCAAAGTCTGCTCAATTGTGAAATGCTGGAGATTCTGTGTTTAGACAAACCAAGCCACTGCTGTGTTTGACCTTGAACATCGTTGCGGTTGTCCAGTTGCCGTCAATGGATTAAATTGTTACTGGGTGGCCGCGGTGATTTCTGCAGCAAACCTCTCCAGAACTGCAGCCGTTCAGCCCGAAAATTACAAAATTGGAACTAGAACTATTGTACAAATTGAACTATTGGAACTATTGGAACTTTAGGACGAAAATTGGAACTATTTCCAAAAATTTTTAAGAGAGCTTTTGTGAGAGGTTGAAAAGTGGGACGGACAAAAATTTTTACCCCCCTTTTTTATATTTTTTATGAAAAGTAGACATGTTTCTAAGACTTTTGGTAGAGTATGACTGTTCAAAACTCAAAATTCGATTTTTGGCGAATTTTTGAATGTAAAAAAATGGCCGATTTTTTAATCATCTATTGCTCACGATCTGCTCAACGGATTTTAATGATTCGACCACCAATCGAACCGTCTCAATGAGAAGAATATTTTGTTTTTTTTGTTCATTTCTCTACGATCTGTTCCTGCCGACTTATTCACAAAAAATCAGTTTTTCAGTTTTCAAAATTTCAAAAAATTTATAATTTCTAAGTAAAAATTTCATTTGCGCCGGACGAGACCCAATTTTTCTGAAATTTCAGGTAATTTTACATATTTGTACCAATCTACAACTTTGAAAGCCTTGGACCATCAGAGATATTTGAGGTTAAAAATTTGCATTCTCATTTTGGCCCTATGTTATAGCATAGGCAAAAAATGAGCAAAAAAAATTTTTGTCTCTGAATACCAATTTTTTGGCTCAATAAATTTCTTTTAACCCGTATCCATCTAGCTGTGTGGTTTTTAGCTTCACTTTTGACATTTGAGTATGAAAATAATGATATGGTTTTTCCCTATGCTGTAGCATAGACAGTGTTGTAGCATATGAAAAGTTGCAGTCAAAATTATTGCACTCAAATGTCAAAAGTGAAGCTAAAAACAACACAGCTAGATAGATACGGGTTAAAAGAAATTTATTGAGCCAAAAAATTGGTATTCAGAGACAAAAAATTTTTTGCTCATTTTTTGCCTATGCTATAACATAGGGCCAATATGAGAATGCAAATTTTTAACCTCAAATATCTCTGATGGTCCAAGGCTTTCAAAGTTGTAGATTGGTACAAATATGTAAAATTACCTGAAATTTCAGAAAAATTGGGTCTCGTCCGGCGCAAATGAAATTTTTACTTAGAAATTATAAATTTTTTGAAATTTTGAAAACTGAAAAACTGATTTTTTGTGAATAAGTCGGCAGGAACAGATCGTAGAGAAATGAACAAAAAAACAAAATATTCTTCTCATTGAGACGGTTCGATTGGTGGTCGAATCATTAAAATCCGTTGAGCAGATCGTGAGCAATAGATGATTAAAAAATCGGCCATTTTTTTACATTCAAAAATTCGCCAAAAATCGAATTTTGAGTTTTGAACAGTCATACTCTACCAAAAGTCTTAGAAACATGTCTACTTTTCATAAAAAATATAAAAAAGGGGGGTAAAAATTTTTGTCCGTCCCTCTATTTCAAACTTTTGACCTTCTCAGAAAAGCTCTCTTAAATAACATGCTCTGACGACCCCCAAATGCCCTAAAACGACCCGTACAGGTGCCAGATGTTTCTTAACGAATATGCTACAATGCAGGGTGCAGTCGTTGATACATTTTAGGGGGTATCATGGCTCTACAACGAGTTTTTTGAAAAAAAATGACAGTTGGTACTAAAAAATTAGTACTTATTAACAAAAATTGGTACTATTTAAAAAAAAATAGTACCAATTTTGTAACGCCAATATTGACCCCATTTTTTAGTACCAATATTTGACCAAAATATAATACTATTTCAAAAAAAAAATAATTTTTTTTTGAAATAGTTCCACTTTCTGGCATAAAATTGGTACTAGATTTTAAAGTACCAATTTCAGAAATATTAAAAAAATTGCAAAATTCAAAAATGGAACTAATTCAGTGAAAAATTGGAACTAATTCGCCCCGTTTGCATTATTGCCCTAATCGCCGAAATCACGCTATCAAATGCTTCTCACACACATTCCCAGCACTGTAGCGATTGTTTGCTGAACTTGACGAATTTCTTCCCCAAAATCACATCCAACTCTTGGTGAGCTTACTTCATAACCTTTGAAAGGCTATGTTGCCAAGGCACACAGCTGTCCTCCATCATTCTCATATCCCCCTTCACTACCTGTCGCAATCTTAGCCGAAGTTTGAATGGGAGCAGTGTAGAAGGCCAATCGCAGGTGGAGAAAGCAAATTTCTGGTGGAGAAGATTGATAAGTCCAATTGCAGATGTAGGGCTAGGTAAGGCTTATGCTTTCTAAACATAGCAAGAAAGGCCAATCGCAGGTGGAGAACCCAAATCTCTGGTGGAGAAGGCTGGTGGTGTACTCTGACTGTTGCGTTTTTGAATCTAACCCGAAATTTGAATGGGAGCAGTGGAGAATGCTAATTTCGGGTAGAGAAGGCAAAATTCCGGTTAAACGGTTCACCGAACTAAACCAAAACACCTGATGAGTTCAAACGAACGATGATTTCTCTATCAATTCAGCCTCTCCATGTCTGCAAATTGGTGTCCCGGTGCAAAATTTCCTGCCGAATCAGGTGGTGTGCTCAGATTGGCGAGAAAATGTAAAGGGAGTGAGGGAGAAGCTGCTAAAAATCAAGTTCAATTGATTTCTTCAACAAATTCCCTATTTTGCACCCAGAAGCTAACTAATTTCTCAATTCAGCGTTTTACAGGAATGGTCTGGCCTCCTGGATGGTCCTCCGGGAGGACCACGTACATGGTCCTCCGGGAGGACCACGTACATGGTCCTCCGGGAGGACCACGTATGTGGTCCTCCGGGAGGACCATGTATGTGGTCCTCCCGGAGGACCATGTACGTGGTCCTCCAGGAGTTTTTTAAAACTTGTTACATTTTGACTGCGGGAGTGATTTGTAGGCACCCTGAGATTATGTCATAGGTCATCTGACCTCCATCTGACATCTGACTGTGATGTAGATGGTCATCCAGGAGTTTGTCCACCATTTATCAGAACGACTGTGTACAGATATCATCAGAGATAAAAATGACACCCGACTGCAATTTTATTGAGTCATTACCGGACCACCCACTTGCAAAGTGGCAAAAAATCACAGTGGCTGCGCATCTTCCTACCAGCTGAAAGCACACAAATGGAACCCTGACTTGAAAAACGTTATATCTAAGACTCATCCATAGGAGCTAAAAGATGTTTGGTGCAGGTGAATTCGGAGGCAGCAGAGCAGTTGAACAGCCTGCTAACGAAGCTCAGGCACTCCGCATCATACATGAGTTTGCCTGCCTTCCAAGAAACCATCCAGCTCTATCTCGCTTTAAGAAATCAACTATGTCTGAAAAAATGATTACCTGTGCTTTTTTCTTTCCCATTTTTGCCCCTTGATAAGAAAATATCGAACAAAGCTATATCAATACAATGCAATGGTAAAACCATGGTAAAAACTGGTATTTATCTCTTTTCTACCTAAAATAGACTTCCCCGAATTGAAAGAAAGCACCAGCAGAATCTGTTTTTTCGATTTTTGCATCAACTTCTGAGACCTAAATTTTGTTTTAGCGCGCAGTTTCAAGTCTCTTTCTAATGCACGCTGAAATCAAATCTAAAACAGCAGATTCTACTAGTAGTAGTATCCCTGAAAACGTACACCTTCTAATTATTCAAGATACAATATCAATAGCGATCTGATAGCGAATATACACAATCCCATAAAAGGAGCATCTTTCTCCCAGCTCATTACCCCCATCGTAGCAAGCAAGTAGTAATCTTCGCTGAGCGTTGTACACTTACTTGCTACGTAAATTCCGGGATTGGGGGCCCCGACATCGACGAAGAAGAGGAAGAAATCCATCTCCGACAACGACATGAAGTCCGTCTCCAACAACGATCATCCCAACAGCCTTCCTCAAGGCTTCATCATGTTATATTCCTTCATTTTCTATCCATTCTTGTTTCTTCAAGATTTTCCGATTGTAGTCCTGCAGCGAGACTCGAAGAAGGCAGTGAGCGAAGTGGGGAGTCAGACGAGGAAGCTCAGGCAGAGCGGGAAGCAGAGCTGCGGCATCGCCACACCCGCACTGTCCGCTTAGCCCTTGCGTCAGCGGAGAGGCTAGACGATTCCTTCCACCTTATTGCATATCTTCATATCCATTTCTATTTCAGAGCTATGCAGCGAGTCGCAGCCTCCATGGCTGCCTTTGGTGCTGAGTTCCAATGGGTGCTGGGAACGACGGATGCCAGAGGCAATGCTGAATTCCGAGGAACGCATCAGTTCGTCGACGTCTGCAAAGAAGCCAAGATCGGCGAGCGCCTACTCTCACAGCCCATCTCCACACAGCCTCTCGAGTGCAACACTCTACCAATGTAATGCTCACCAACTCTACCATGTCCATATGAATAAATGAGAGCATGGGTTTTCCTGCAGCTGCCAGATGCCATCTCTGCCTCCTCTGCCACCGAGCTGGAAGACGTTGAGCCTCCACAATCGCCATGGTGGACTGCGCGCGCGTCTCCACAGCCTCATCAGCCTCGTCAACCGTGGTCAACGCTTCTTCTACAGCAGCTCTCCTCCAGCTTGCTGGCCTTCCACAGTTCGCTTCACCAGTCCCACAGGACCCAAGAACCTTGGCCTTTCCTCATCTGGTTCACCTCTAGCAATCTTCTAACAAGACATTCACATGGTTTGCTTCAGACGAATATCGAGCAGCGTTGATTGCCATTGTGGAGAGCTTATACCAGCACTTCAATGGTGAAATCAGCTTGGCAGAGCGAGAAACATCGCCAGACCTTCTCGGTATCATCCAGCTCCTTGGTGCTTGTCCAGAGAAAAATATAAGGCAGAAATTGAAGTAAACGAGCGAAAACGGAAAGCAAGCAGGCCTGTGGAGGAGGAGGTGGAAGAGCGCAGACCAGCAGCACCTGGCCCTGCAGCATCTTCCCTCATATTATCACTGGGAAGCGCCAGTGATGTAATTGCAGAGGCGCTTCCCTCAAATTATCACTGGGAAGCGCCAGTGATGCAATTGCAGAGGCGCTTCCCTCAAATTATCACTGGGAAGCGCCAGTGATGCAATTGCAGAGGCGCTTCCCTCAAATTATCACTGGGAAGCGCCAGTGATGCAATTGCAGAGGCGCTTCCCTCAAATTATCACTGGGAAGCGCCAGTGATGCAATTGCTAGAGGCGCTCCCCAAAATCATTGGGAAGCGCCAGTGATGCAATTGCTGAGGCGCTTCCCTCAAATTATCACTGGGAAGCGCCAGTGATGCAATTGCTGAGGCGCTTCCCTCAAATTATCACTGGGAAGCGCCAGTGATGCAATTGCTGAGGCGCTTCCCTCAACATATCACTGGGAAGCGCCAGTGATGCAATTGCAGAGGCGCTTCCCTCAAATTATCACTGGGAAGCGCCAGTGATGCAATTGCTGAGGCGCTTCCCTCAAATTATCACTGGGAAGCGCCAGTGATGCAATTGCTGAGGCGCTTCCCTCAAATTATCACTGGGAAGCGCCAGTGATGCAATTGCAGAGGCGCTTCCCTCAAATTATCACTGGGAAGCGCCAGTGATGCAATTGCAGAGGCGCTTCCCTCAAATTATCACTGGGAAGCGCCAGTGATGCAATTGCAGAGGCGCTTCCCTCAAATTATCACTGGGAAGCGCCAGTGATGCAATTGCTGAGGCGCTTCCCTCAAATTATCACTGGGAAGCGCCAGTGATGCAATTGCAGAGGCGCTTCCCTCAAATTATCACTGGGAAGCGCCAGTGATGCAATTGCTGAGGCGCTTCCCTCAAATTATCACTGGGAAGCGCCAGTGATGCAATTGCAGAGGCGCTTCCCTCAAATTATCACTGGGAAGCGCCAGTGATGCAATTGCAGAGGCGCTTCCCTCAAATTATCACTGGGAAGCGCCAGTGATGCAATTGCAGAGGCGCTTCCCTCAAATTATCACTGGGAAGCGCCAGTGATGCAATTGCTGAGGCGCTTCCCTCAAATTATCACTGGGAAGCGCCAGTGATGCAATTGCAGAGGCGCTTCCCTCAAATTATCACTGGGAAGCGCCAGTGATGCAATTGCAGAGGCGCTTCCCTCAAATATACTGGGAAGCGCCAGTGATGCAATTGCTGAGGCGCTTCCCTCAAATTATCACTGGGAAGCGCCAGTGATGCAATTGCTGAGGCGCTTCCCTCAAATTATCACTGGGAAGCGCCAGTGATGCAATTGCAGAGGCGCTTCCCTCAAATTATCACTGGGAAGCGCCAGTGATGCAATTGCTGAGGCGCTTCCCTCAAATTATCACTGGGAAGCGCCAGTGATGCAATTGCTGAGGCGCTTCCCTCAAATTATCACTGGGAAGCGCCAGTGATGATGCAAGCCTTGCACTGAGGCGCTTCCCTCACAACGCAAATTATCACTGGGAAGCGCCAGTGATGCAATTGCAGAGGCGCTTCCCTCAAATTATCACTGGGAAGCGCCAGTGATGCAATTGCTGAGGCGCTTCCCTCAAATTATCACTGGGAAGCGCCAGTGATGCAATTGCAGAGGCGCTTCCCTCAAATTATCACTGGGAAGCGCCAGTGATGCAATTGCTGAGGCGCTTCCCTCAAATTATCACTGGGAAGCGCCAGTGATGCAATTGCAGAGGCGCTTCCCTCAAATTATCACTGGGAAGCGCCAGTGATGCAATTGCTGAGGCGCTTCCCTCAAATTATCACTGGGAAGCGCCAGTGATGCAATTGCAGAGGCGCTTCCCTCAAATTATCACTGGGAAGCGCCAGTGATGCAATTGCTGAGGCGCTTCCCTCAAATTATCACTGGGAAGCGCCAGTGATGCAATTGCAGAGGCGCTTCCCTCAAATTATCACTGGGAAGCGCCAGTGATGCAATTGCTGAGGCGCTTCCCTCAAATTATCACTGGGAAGCGCCAGTGATGCAATTGCAGAGGCGCTTCCCTCAAATTATCACTGGGAAGCGCCAGTGATGCAATTGCTGAGGCGCTTCCCTCAAATTATCACTGGGAAGCGCCAGTGATGCAATTGCTGAGGCGCTTCCCTCAAATTATCACTGGGAAGCGCCAGTGATGCAATTGCAGAGGCGCTTCCCTCAAATTATCACTGGGAAGCGCCAGTGATGCAATTGCTGAGGCGCTTCCCTCAAATTATCACTGGGAAGCGCCAGTGATGCAATTGCTGAGGCGCTTCCCTCAAATTATCACTGGGAAGCGCCAGTGATGCAATTGCTGAGGCGCTTCCCTCAAATTATCACTGGGAAGCGCCAGTGATGCAATTGCTGAGGCGCTTCCCTCAAATTATCACTGGGAAGCGCCAGTGATGCAATTGCAGAGGCGCTTCCCTCAAATTATCACTGGGAAGCGCCAGTGATGCAATTGCTGAGGCGCTTCCCTCAAATTATCACTGGGAAGCGCCAGTGATGCAATTGCTGAGGCGCTTCCCTCAAATTATCACTGGGAAGCGCCAGTGATGCAATTGCAGAGGCGCTTCCCTCAAATTATCACTGGGAAGCGCCAGTGATGCAATTGCTGAGGCGCTTCCCTCAAATTATCACTGGGAAGCGCCAGTGATGCAATTGCAGAGGCGCTTCCCTCAAATTATCACTGGGAAGCGCCAGTGATGCAATTGCTGAGGCGCTTCCCTCAAATTATCACTGGGAAGCGCCAGTGATGCAATTGCTGAGGCGCTTCCCTCAAATTATCACTGGGAAGCGCCAGTGATGCAATTGCTGAGGCGCTTCCCTCAAATTATCACTGGGAAGCGCCAGTGATGCAATTGCAGAGGCGCTTCCCTCAAATTATCACTGGGAAGCGCCAGTGATGCAATTGCTGAGGCGCTTCCCTCAAATTATCACTGGGAAGCGCCAGTGATGCAATTGCTGAGGCGCTTCCCTCAAAATTCTACTCAAATTATCTGGGAAGCGCCAGTGATGCAATTGCAGAGGCGCTTCCCTCAAATTATCACTGGGAAGCGCCAGTGATGCAATTGCTGAGGCGCTTCCCTCAAATTATCACTGGGAAGCGCCAGTGATGCAATTGCAGAAGCGCTTCCCTCAAATTATCATCTGGGAAGCGCCAGTGATGCAATTGCAGAGGCGCTTCCCTCAAATTATCACTGGGAAGCGCCAGTGATGCAATTGCTGAGGCGCTTCCCTCAAATTATCACTGGGAAGCGCCAGTGATGCAATTGCAGAGGCGCTTCCCTCAAATTATCACTGGGAAGCGCCAGTGATGCAATTGCTGAGGCGCTTCCCTCAAATTATCACTGGGAAGCGCCAGTGATGCAATTGCTGAGGCGCTTCCCTCAAATTATCACTGGGAAGCGCCAGTGATGCAATTGCAGAGGCGCTTCCCTCAAATTATCACTGGGAAGCGCCAGTGATGCAATTGCTGAGGCGCTTCCCTCAAATTATCACTGGGAAGCGCCAGTGATGCAATTGCAGAGGCGCTTCCCTCAAATTATCACTGGGAAGCGCCAGTGATGCAATTGCTGAGGCGCTTCCCTCAAATTATCACTGGGAAGCGCCAGTGATGCAATTGCAGAGGCGCTTCCCTCAAATTATCACTGGGAAGCGCCAGTGATGCAATTGCAGAGGCGCTTCCCTCAAATTATCACTGGGAAGCGCCAGTGATGCAATTGCAGAGGCGCTTCCCTCAAATTATCACTGGGAAGCGCCAGTGATGCAATTGCTGAGGCGCTTCCCTCAAATTATCACTGGGAAGCGCCAGTGATGCAATTGCAGAGGCGCTTCCCTCAAATTATCACTGGGAAGCGCCAGTGATGCAATTGCTGAGGCGCTTCCCTCAAATTATCACTGGGAAGCGCCAGTGATGCAATTGCAGAGGCGCTTCCCTCAAATTATCACTGGGAAGCGCCAGTGATGCAATTGCTGAGGCGCTTCCCTCAAATTATCACTGGGAAGCGCCAGTGATGCAATTGCAGAGGCGCTTCCCTCAAATTATCACTGGGAAGCGCCAGTGATGCAATTGCAGAGGCGCTTCCCTCAAATTATCACTGGGAAGCGCCAGTGATGCAATTGCTGAGGCGCTTCCCTCAAATTATCACTGGGAAGCGCCAGTGATGCAATTGCTGAGGCGCTTCCCTCAAATTATCACTGGGAAGCGCCAGTGATGCAATTGCAGAGGCGCTTCCCTCAAATTATCACTGGGAAGCGCCAGTGATGCAATTGCTGAGGCGCTTCCCTCAAATTATCACTGGGAAGCGCCAGTGATGCAATTGCAGAGGCGCTTCCCTCAAATTATCACTGGGAAGCGCCAGTGATGCAATTGCTGAGGCGCTTCCCTCAAATTATCACTGGGAAGCGCCAGTGATGCAATTGCAGAGGCGCTTCCCTCAAATTATCACTGGGAAGCGCCAGTGATGCAATTGCAGAGGCGCTTCCCTCAAATTATCACTGGGAAGCGCCAGTGATGCAATTGCTGAGGCGCTTCCCTCAAATTATCACTGGGAAGCGCCAGTGATGCAATTGCAGAGGCGCTTCCCTCAAATTATCACTGGGAAAGCGCCAGTGATGCACCCGCCGAGGCGCCTCCCTCAAATTATCACTGGGAAGCGCCAGTGATGCAATTGCAGAGGCGCTTCCCTCAAATTATCACTGGGAAGCGCCAGTGATGCAATTGCTGAGGCGCTTCCCTCAAATTATCACTGGGAAGCGCCAGTGATGCAATTGCAGAGGCGCTTCCCTCAAATTATCACTGGGAAGCGCCAGTGATGCAATTGCTGAGGCGCTTCCCTCAAATTATCACTGGGAAGCGCCAGTGATGCAATTGCTGAGGCGCTTCCCTCAAATTATCACTGGGAAGCGCCAGTGATGCAATTGCTGAGGCGCTTCCCTCAAATTATCACTGGGAAGCGCCAGTGATGCAATTGCAGAGGCGCTTCCCTCAAATTATCACTGGGAAGCGCCAGTGATGCAATTGCAGAGGCGCTTCCCTCAAATTATCACTGGGAAGCGCCAGTGATGCAATTGCTGAGGCGCTTCCCTCAAAGGCGCTTCCCTCAAATTATCACTGGGAAGCGCCAGTGATGCAATTGCTGAGGCGCTTCCCTCAAATTATCACTGGGAAGCGCCAGTGATGCAATTGCTGAGGCGCTTCCCTCAAATTATCACTGGGAAGCGCCAGTGATGCAATTGCAGAGGCGCTTCCCTCAAATTATCACTGGGAAGCGCCAGTGATGCAATTGCAGAGGCGCTTCCCTCAAATTATCACTGGGAAGCGCCAGTGATGCAATTGCAGAGGCGCTTCCCTCAAATTATCACTGGGAAGCGCCAGTGATGCAATTGCTGAGGCGCTTCCCTCAAATTATCACTGGGAAGCGCCAGTGATGCAATTGCAGAGGCGCTTCCCTCAAATTATCACTGGGAAGCGCCAGTGATGCAATTGCAGAGGCGCTTCCCTCAAATTATCACTGGGAAGCGCCAGTGATGCAATTGCTGAGGCGCTTCCCTCAAATTATCACTGGGAAGCGCCAGTGATGCAATTGCTGAGGCGCTTCCCTCAAATTATCACTGGGAAGCGCCAGTGATGCAATTGCAGAGGCGCTTCCCTCAAATTATCACTGGGAAGCGCCAGTGATGCAATTGCAGAGGCGCTTCCCTCAAATTATCACTGGGAAGCGCCAGTGATGCAATGCTTCCCTCAAATTATCACTGGGAAGCGCCAGTGATGCAATTGCTGAGGCGCTTCCCTCAAATTATCACTGGGAAGCGCCAGTGATGCAATTGCAGAGGCGCTTCCCTCAAATTATCACTGGGAAGCGCCAGTGATGCAATTGCAGAGGCGCTTCCCTCAAATTATCACTGGGAAGCGCCAGTGATGCAATTGCAGAGGCGCTTCCCTCAAATTATCACTGGGAAGCGCCAGTGATGCAATTGCAGAGGCGCTTCCCTCAAATTATCACTGGGAAGCGCCAGTGATGCAATTGCAGAGGCGCTTCCCTCAAATTATCACTGGGAAGCGCCAGTGATGCAATTGCAGAGGCGCTTCCCTCAAATTATCACTGGGAAGCGCCAGTGATGCAATTGCTGAGGCGCTTCCCTCAAATTATCACTGGGAAGCGCCAGTGATGCAATTGCAGAGGCGCTTCCCTCAAATTATCATTGGGAAGCGCCAGTGATGCAATTGCAGAGGCGCTTCCCTCAAATTATCACTGGGAAGCGCCAGTGATGCAATTGCAGAGGCGCTTCCCTCAAATTATCACTGGGAAGCGCCAGTGATGCAATTGCTGAGGCGCTTCCCTAAAATTATCACTGGGAAGCGCCAGTGATGCAATTGCAGAGGCGCTTCCCTCAAATTATCACTGGGAAGCGCCAGTGATGCAATTGCAGAGGCGATAGGGAACGGGCTTACACCTAAATAACATAGGCTAAGCGCTAAGCGCTGATCCAATTGCTGAGCCGCTTCCCTAAAATTATCACTGGGAAGCGCCAGTGATGCAATTGCTGAGGCGCTTCCCTCAAATTATCATTGGGAAGCGCCAGTGATGCAATTGCAGAGGCGCTTCCCTCAAATTATCATTGGGAAGCGCCAGTGATGCAATTGCAGAGGCGCTTCCCTCAAATTATCAATGGGAAGCGCCAGTGATGCAAGTGCGGAGGCGCCCATGAGGGAACGGGCTTAAGCGCTAGGCTAAGCTGAGGCAATTGCTGAGGCGCTTCCCTCAAACTATCACTGGGAAGCGCCAGTGATGCAATTGCTGAGGCGCTTCCCTCAAATTATCATTGGGAAGCGCCAGTGATGCAATTGCAGAGGCGCTTCCCTCAAATTATCATTGGGAAGCGCCAGTGATGCAATTGCTGAGGCGCTTCCCTCAAATTATCATTGGGAAGCGCCAGTGATGCAATTGCAGAGGCGCTTCCCTCAAATTATCATTGGGAAGCGCCAGTGATGCAATTGCTGAGGCGCTTCCCTCAAATTATCATTGGGAAGCGCCAGTGATGCAATTGCAGAGGCGCTTCCCTCAAACTATATTTGGGAAGCGCCAGTGATGCAATTGCAGAGGCGCTTCCCTCAAATTATCACTGGGAAGCGCCAGTGATGCAATTGCAGAGGCGCTTCCCTCAAATTATCACTGGGAAGCGCCAGTGATGCAATTGCTGAGGCGCTTCCCTCAAATTATCATTGGGAAGCGCCAATGATACAATTGCAGAGGCGCTTCCCTCAAATTATCATTGGGAAGCGCCAGTGATGCAATTGCAGAGGCGCTTCCCTAAAACTATCACTGGGAAGCGCCAGTGATGCAATTGCTGAGGCGCTTCCCTCAAATTATCATTGGGAAGCGCCAGTGATGCAATTGCAGAGGCGCTTCCCTCAAATTATCATTGGGAAGCGCCAGTGATGCAATTGCAGAGGCGCTTCCCTCAAATTATCACTGGGAAGCGCCAGTGATGCAATTGCAGAGGCGCTTCCCTCAAATTATCACTGGGAAGCGCCAGTGATGCAATTGCAGAGGCGCTTCCCTCAAATTATCACTGGGAAGCGCCAGTGATGCAATTGCTGAGGCGCTTCCCTCAAATTATCACTGGGAAGCGCCAGTGATGCAATTGCAGAGGCGCTTCCCTCAAATTATCACTGGGAAGCGCCAGTGATGCAATTGCTGAGGCGCTTCCCTCAAATTATCACTGGGAAGCGCCAGTGATGCAATTGCTGAGGCGCTTCCCTCAAATTATCATTGGGAAGCGCCAGTGATGCAATTGCAGAGGCGCTTCCCTCAAATTATCACTGGGAAGCGCCAGTGATGCAATTGCAGAGGCGCTTCCCTCAAATTATCACTGGGAAGCGCCAGTGATGCAATTGCTGAGGCGCTTCCCTCAAATTATCATTGGGAAGCGCCAGTGATGCAATTGCAGAGGCGCTTCCCTCAAATTATCACTGGGAAGCGCCAGTGATGCAATTGCTGAGGCGCTTCCCTCAAATTATCATTGTGAAGCGCCAGTGATGCAATTGCAGAGGCGCTTCCCTCAAATTATCATTGGGAAGCGCCAATAATGCAATTGCTGAGGCGCTTCCCTCAAATTATCATTGGGAAGCGCCAGTGATGCAATTGCAGAGGCGCTTCCCTCAAATTATCATTGGGAAGCGCCAATGATGCAATTGCTGAGGCGCTTCCCTCAAATTATCATTGGGAAGCGCCAGTGATGCAATTTCAGAGGCGCTTCCCTCAAACTATATTTGGGAAGCGCCAGTGATGCAATTGCAGAGGCGCTTCCCTCAAATTATCACTGGGAAGCGCCAGTGATGCAATTGCAGAGGCGCTTCCCTAAAACTATCACTGGGAAGCGCCAGTGATGCAATTGCTGAGGCGCTTCCCTCAAATTATCATTGGGAAGCGCCAGTGATGCAATTGCAGAGGCGCTTCCCTCAAATTATCATTGGGAAGCGCCAGTGATGCAATTGCAGAGGCGCTTCCCTCAAATTATCACTGGGAAGCGCCAGTGATGCAATTGCTGAGGCGCTTCCCTCAAATTATCATTGGGAAGCGCCAGTGATGCAATTGCAGAGGCGCTTCCCTCAAACTATATTTGGGAAGCGCCAGTGATGCAATTGCAGAGGCGCTTCCCTCAAATTATCACTGGGAAGCGCCAGTGATGCAATTGCAGAGGCGCTTCCCTAAAACTATCACTGGGAAGCGCCAGTGATGCAATTGCTGAGGCGCTTCCCTCAAATTATCATTGGGGAGCGCCAATGATACAATTGCAGAGGCGCTTCCCTCAAATTATCATTGGGAAGCGCCAGTGATGCAATTGCAGAGGCGCTTCCCTAAAACTATCACTGGGAAGCGCCAGTGATGCAATTGCTGAGGCGCTTCCCTCAAATTATCATTGGGAAGCGCCAGTGATGCAATTGCAGAGGCGCTTCCCTCAAACTATATTTGGGAAGCGCCAGTGATGCAATTGCAGAGGCGCTTCCCTCAAATTATCACTGGGAAGCGCCAGTGATGCAATTGCAGAGGCGCTTCCCTAAAACTATCACTGGGAAGCGCCAGTGATGCAATTGCTGAGGCGCTTCCCTCAAATTATCATTGGGAAGCGCCAATGATGCAATTGCAGAGGCGCTTCCCTCAAATTATCACTGGGAAGCGCCAGTGATGCAATTGCTGAGGCGATTCGGGCAACATTATCAGGCTAGGCAAGGCCGTGAGGCAATTGATGAGGCGCTTCCCTAAAACTATCACTGGGAAGCGCCAGTGATGCAATTGCTGAGGCGCTTCCCTCAAATTATCATTGGGAAGCGACAATGATGCAATTGCAGAGACGCTTCCCTCAAATTATCATTGGGAAGCGCCAGTTATGCAATTGCAGAGGCGCTTCCCTCAAATTATCACTGGGAAGCGCCAGTGATGCAATTGCTGAGGCGATGAGGGAACGGGCTTAACTAGGCTAAGGCTAAGGCAATTGCTGAGGCGCTTCCCTAAAACTATCACTGGGAAGCGCCAGTGATGCAATTGCTGAGGCGCTTCCCTCAAATTATCATTGGGAAGCGCCAGTGATGCAATTGCAGAGGCGCTTCCCTCAAATTATCATTGGGAAGCGCCAGTGATGCAATTGCTGAGGCGCTTCCCTCAAATTATCATTGGGAAGCGCCAGTGATGCAATTGCAGAGGCGCTTCCCTCAAATTATCACTGGGAAGCGCCAGTGATGCAATTGCTGAGGCGCTTCCCTCAAATTATCACTGGGAAGCGCCAGTGATGCAATTGCTGAGGCGCTTCCCTCAAATTATCATTGGGAAGCGCCAGTGATGCAATTGCAATGCAGAGGCGCTTCCCTCAAATTATCATTGGGAAGCGCCAGTGATGCAATTGCAGAGGCGCTTCCCTCAAATTATCACTGGGAAGCGCCAGTGACTGCAATTTGGTACTAAGTTAAACAAAATTGGAACTAGAACTAATTCCAAAATTTTTTTAGTACCAATTTTGTAACGCCTATTTTGGCTTCCAATTTTTTGGACGCAGTACCTATTTGTGGCCAAAACAAGGGAAAGGTAAATTTGACTAAGTAAACGAAATTGAACTAAACTATTCAAAATTAGACAATATTCTATGACAATTAGACAATTGAAAATATCAAATGGTATGTTCATTTAAATTTTTAATTTTTGTTTTAATTTTTGGCAAATAGTTCCAATTTTTGGGGCAAAAATTGGTACTAAATTTTTTAACAACAAGCCCAAAAAAAAAAATTTTACAACATTTTTGAAACCAAATGGAAAAAAGACAAAAAATTTTTTAACACAAACTGTTATTTTTTACAAAAAACACGCTGTAGAGCCATGATACCCCTCCAAAGAGTAACAACGACCGCACCCTGCGTTGTAGCATATTCGTTAAGAAACATCTGGCACCCGTAGGGGTCGTTTTAGGGCAAGCAAAGCACCACCCGCCCCCACCCACCCCCACCCCCTTGGGGGTCCCCCCCCCCCCCCCCCCCCCGCCAGAGCATGTTATTTAAAAATTTTTGGAAATAGTTCCAATTTTCGTCCTAAAGTTCCAATAGTTCCAATAGTTCAATTTGTACAATAGTTCTAGTTCCAATTTTGTAATTGTCCCGCCGTTCAGCCTTCTCTCCACCGTGAATCCTGTCAGCGCTGCGATCGCCCGCGTTGACGACATACCTGCAATCCCATGTTTCTTTCCAGCTCTCCTTTCATCCCGGACCAGAGGAACAATTTTCAATAAAGGTCGGCCAATGGAAAAGGCAAGAAATTTTCGGGCAGCCAAGATTCTGAAAGCTAGCTTCGCAAAGCAGGTCCCCTCTCATTGCGCTTACAAAAGTGACCACCTTACAAAAGAGCTAACCCTCTTGCTCGAAGGCTTGCAAGAGGCGAATAAGATTGGCATGCGGAGACACAAACTCCAGAAGCCGCTTCTCCGTCTCCCAGTCTCTCGCTTCATCATCGTCAAATTTCTTAAGGGCCACCTGCATTTTGCACTGCCTCCATTACAGTCTGCTGCCAAATAGATTCAATAACCATCTTTTTAGAGTGTGAGTTTCGTCCCACGACAAGTCGGCCGACGACGAATCCTCCAGTGGAATCTTCGTGCATTTAACACCTCGCCAAGGCTCAAACCACATACTGCTCTCTTCTCTATACACATTTCAAGATAGCATGCATTCTTTTCTGCCTTTGGCTGCAGCGTATTCGAAATTGTCACTGGAAATTGAGGAAGAGGGAGCAATGTCTTGCGGAGAATGGGCCATCTACCTTGATCGATTCAATCGCATGAAGGGAGAGAAGGCAGCCTTTGGTGGATTGTTAGTCGAGGCGTTGATAACATGAGAAATACCAAACTTGGGTATTTCTCTAGTTAGGGAATGGGCCAGATAGCCGGTGAGGTTGAGGCGCTTGTTGATTTCAGTTACGCGGAAGAAGTCCCCATTCCTGCCACGTGTTCTACACGAAGGTGACGGCAAAGACTTTCCTCTGAATTAAAATTCATGCTGGCTGTTGAGCATATTATGGCAGTGGTCAAAATTTGATATTCTGAGCAGATACGTTAGAACATATATCTGGTACCATCGGCAGGCCAAATGTGGGTCTCTTTTCTCCAAAATTTGCAATTGACTCGAGTAAAAAGTCAAGGAAATACATTTTATACTAGTGGAATCTGCTGCTTGGACAGTTGCATTTTGTTTTTGGCGCGCAGATCATTGTCTCTTTCCATGCGCGCCCAAAAACAAAATGCAGATGACGCAGCAGATTCCACTAGTATAAAATGTATTTCCTTGACTTTTTACTCGAGTCAATTGCAAATTTTGAGAAAAAGACCCACATTTGGCCTCCGATGGTACCAGATATTTCTTCCACTTTTAATATAGTATAAAATGTATAAATACAAATTTTATAATGTTGGTTATATATTTAGCTAAGATTTTATTAGATAAATAAAAAAATAAAAAACAAAAACTTAAAAAAAAATTTTCAAATCGGAAATTACAATGCAAATCTATAGGCAAACATAAAAATTTTTGAGAAATTTTCTTAGATTTTGTTTAGGAGAATCGATTTTTGGGAAAATAGAGCTTTACATTAGGCCTTCCGATGATACCAGTTGTTTTCTCAACTTTAAACAGACAAAAATAAAAAAGAATGCTTGAGAAGGATACGAACCTGCCAGGATCATTCATCTGACCAATCGCGTACACCACTACACCACTGCGGCATGTGCCACCTTAGCCTAACTTCAGATTTATCAATAAATGACTATATGATAAAGCCCAGTGACCGGGGGCAGGGGGCGGGGGGATAAAATGAATACCTACTATCGTCCATTGAATAGATGCGGAGCAGAAGGAGCAGAAGGAGAAGAAGGAGGAGTTCGGACAAATGGTTTTTGGCATTTTTCATTGTTAAATAAATAGTTTTGGGCAAAAGTCAAAAGATAAACTATAGTCAATTCGATGTTGCTCTTTCCATTGCAAAAAGAATTAAAACGATTGGAGCTTTCTGTGACGAGCAGCAGCCTTATCAAAATTGAGATCTAGCAATAACCCCAAAAACGTACACCTAGGTCGAAAAGAGGGGCTTTGCGCTGATGCTCGCTGATGGTATATCAACGGCATGGTTATCTAAATGCATATCTTTAGCAATCTCAAACATGAACAAAAGAACATAACAGCCTATAGTCCTAACTCCTAAGCAATTGAACTCTGAAAACGTCTTCTGAAGAAAATTTATCTTAACTTCAATATTTTCAAAAAAGTGGCTTTTTTGAGGAAAGCATTAAAAATTAAAATATAATCAAACCAAGAGAAAACTGAATTGTAGATTATAATTTCAGTATTTTACTGCTCTCAAAAAGCACATCTTATAAAACCAGAGTTATTCGGAATATTTCATTTGGTTTGTAAGGGTCCCTCCTTATGTTTTTCCACCTGGTGTTTATTTCGTTTGAATTTAGTCCATCGCAACTTTTTCCTTCGCATAAAAATATAAGGAGGTGGTATGTGAAGAAAGAGAGTAAAGGCTGGAACGGGGTAAAGGCGGTCGATAAGGGAGGCGTGCTGAGCTTTTTTTTTGGTAGGGTCCTTTTATGCCGAGCACTTGGAAATGCAGTAAGGCAGACGAGAGAGTGAAGTAGGGCAATTAGAAGGTGAGTTGCTTAAGGGCATTGGGATCGATTGCTTCAAAGAGGGCTGCTGCCACTCGCCTAGCTCTGCTATCACTTTTCACTTCTGTGCGAGGCTCAGCGATGCCCACCGCGGCCCAGGGCAGGGAGTTCCAGAGACAGCGAAGGCGCACTGGTTGGAGGCGATTAAGACGCTCCCGTGTAGGGTCTCCAATATCTTTTAGCCGCCAGAAATGGGTTGAGGGAAGGGTAGCAAGTTCTGAGGCTCGGCGGGAGTTTCTGGTGAAGTGACGATGTTGTGGGGCTGCAGGGGCACCCTCCTCCTCCTCGATCCACCGGCCATATGATCGCCCTTGAGTTAGACATTTCCACACAAAGAGAAAGGACTGTTCGAAGAGCAGGCGGTCATAGGAGGGTAGGGCTGCTCTTTCCAGCACGGCATCTCTTTCTCCTGTCCAGTCCCCAAGCGCCACCCTAGCCTGCCTTCCAAACAGGCTTCGAACTCGGGCAGCCGCAGCCGCAGAGCTGAAAGCCAGTACCTACAGGCGCATCCAGGCCCATACCTACGCCGCCTCCCTCCACCCTCTACCCTTCACCGCCCCCCAGACCTTTGCCTTGCCTTTCTAGCCCAGTCAAAAGCCATTCCTCTTTTTCGCCCGTGCAATCCTCTTTTTGCCTATCTCTAAACCCCAATCCTGAGGCATCATTTCTTGGAAGCTTAGTGAAAGAAAATCGCCAAAAGCATGGGTCTGTGGAGCCGTGGCGGAGGTGGTCGTATTCGGGCGACGCTTGACGAGGACGCCAAGTTCCGCTGTCTCGGCTGCTGCCATGTGCGGACGGCGACGGCCTGTCTAGGCCTCTACAACCTGGTGGTGGAAGTCTCCTGCTTCCTGGCCCTCAGCTACCTCCTCCTCCACCCGGAGCTCCTCCACTCCCCCTCCACGCCCATCGACTTCGAGCTCCACCCCCCGGGCTCCCTGGGGGCGGAGAATCGGAGCGGGGAGGTGGAGCTGGGAGCGGGTGGAGCTGAAGGAGGAGCTTGTAGAGGAGGACGCCTGGCGTCTGCAGCCCAGCCTACCCGCCCGCCCTCCGCCCTCCCCCGCCGACTTCGACTGGCAGCGCGGTCGGACTCAGATCGTCCTCTTCACCAAACGCAAGCTCTACAATGGTCAGCCTTCCCCTCAGGAAGAGAGTGAGTGGTTGGGAGGAGTGAAGGGGTTGAAGGGGACGGTGAGAAGGGGGCTTGTCTGCTGCTGGCGCTGATCGTGGCCACGGCGGCGCTAGTCTGGGGCACCATTCGGGGCCGACCGATCCTGCTGCTGCCGTTCCTCTGCTTCCAGGTCTTCGACTTCGTCGTCGCCTGCCTCATCGCCCTCGGCCACTACTCTTGGCTGCCCCAGCTTCACGTTTACGCCTCCTTCCCCTCGCCCTCCATCAGCAGCAATATACAGAGCCTCCTACAGTCAAAGCTGCCGATGATGGAGCGGGCGCTGGCTGTGGATGCGGAATGGCTGGCCTTCTGTCTGCTGCTGCTCCACTTTGCAGTCCTGCTGGCCAAGGCCTACTTCATCGGCGTCGTCTGGGCCTGCTATCAGTACCTGCTCCTGCGTCGCAGCTTTGCCATCGGGTTTATCCCGCTTCATTTCCAATTAACACTTTAATCTCTAAGTTTGCCAGCTTTGGGCTCAATACGGATCTAACACCGTTCAGCGAGCACTTTTGTCACGAATGCCCGCAGGAAGAAGAGGTATCCACCGCTTCCATACGGGCAACTGAGGAGTTGTTGATGGAGGAAAAATTGCCAGTTTTTGCTGCCTCCCAACTATGAAACGGCAACGAAACTTCCGAAAGCCCCGCCCCCGCCCTACTCTGTGGCTTGAGATAAGGAAAACCTATTTTGTTTCTAGAACCAGCATGTTACTCTATTTCGTGATATTGTCGGGCGCTGAAAAGCGGGAATTAGTCTGCGGCACAGCCATTCCATCTGCTTATAATGCACTACCAGCTTTAAAAAAAACGTTGTCTAGTCCCTACAGTGATCACTTTTCGGCATAAAATCAAAACTTATTTTTCAAGCATTCCGTATGAATGAGGCTGGACAAAGTGGAGTGGTAACAATCTGTCTGATTCATCCTGGACAGATCCGCACAGCATGACAAAAAGTAGATGTCGTCTAGAAAAGCGACGTCATTCAAAAAATTATTTGGAGCCGGGATGGCAGCCAGAGGTATGATTTCTTGGGAATTCTTCGCCAAATGATGCAAAAATATAAGATTCTTCATATTCGAGCAATACATCTAAGGTCATCAAAAAGTATGTTAAAATTTAAAAACTTTATTTTTGGTACCATAGTTTATGACTTCAAAAACGCTCCATCTTCCATCTGTTATTTGTGGAATCTGCTATTTACTTTTTTGGCTCGGCAAACAAAAATTTACATTCTAAACCGACGCCAATTGTAATTGGTATTTTACGCGCCAGTGTTGTATCATTTGCCTCTTATCCATATACTCCATCAGATAGAAGTGGTGATGTATTCAAGCTAAGAAAATATGGTGCTGTTTAGATAGAATATGTGGGTAAATAGTAGGGGCGTTTAAGAACAGCAATGAGATGCACATAAATGTGGGAATGTGGATGGAGGTTGGGGGATGGATGGTTGAAGGTTGAGCAGCGGCAGTGATGGGGGAGTCTTGAAAGACTGGGCGGAAAGGGAGAAGAGCGGGAGAAGAGACAGGGAGGGTGCGGCAGGGAGTTAGAGAAGCCATATGAGGGGGCATTGTGGCATTGCAGTCTGTTGTTGACTCAGGCGAAGAGGGGCGGTGCCAGTGTCGGTGGCAGGGCAGGGGAGGAAAGTGCTGCTAGTGGGAGTGAGAGTGGGAGAGGGGCGGTGGAGTGAGATTAGCACCCTCCTTTCTCCACTGCCTCCTTCCCAGAGCCTCCTGCCTCATTCCCACTCTCCTTCCCAGCCAGACTCATTCCTCTGCAGCGCTGCTGGCGGCGGCGTCATATTTTTACGTCTTCATCCGCTCGGGTGAGTGTAGCGGGAGTCGGCGAGGTCTCCCTCCCTCCGCACAAACATCGATTATCCCTCCACTTCGCCTCCATTTCCTCTCTCCTTCTGCCCCACTGCAGCAGGCTTCCTTCCGACTTCTCTGACAGCCTCTCCTCGTTGCGCCAATTTATGCACTCTCCTCCTTGCGTGGCACAGCTCTGGCCTGGCCAATAAATTAGCGCCTGTGATGCAATGTAGTGGAAGGGGAGGGGTAGTTGTGAGGCTGATGACAGACAGGGAGAGGGGTAGGGTATAGGGGAACGGGCGGGGGGTGGAGGTGGGGGGAGGCGATGAGGAGAAGGAGGGGTGTGGGAGGGAGGGGAGGCGGCATTGGCAGTGCCGTTGGGGGCTGCTGACAGGGGAGCAGGGAGTGTTTGCGGTGGAGCTTTGCTGAGCAGGTTTCTCCTAGCAGATGCTGGACGGGGTTAGGAGTGTGCTGGGGGTTAGGGCTGAGGCGTGGAGGGAGAGAGTTGGCTGGCTGGCTGGATGGAGGCAGAGTTGAGGAGAGGGGGAGGGAGAATGGCTTGGATTGGTGCAGGATGAGTGAAAGAGCCTGTGCAGTGGCAGGAGCAGGCTATGCTAGGGCCGTGTGCGTGGCTACATATGCCTAGGCTGTGAAGGTATCTGTAGTAGGTTAGTGAGTGGCGTGACCCGTGCGCAGTGAGTTGAGGGTAGGAGCGCGGGAGAGGGGATAGGGCGAGTGTCCGTTCTGTCCGTGTCCGGGCAGGTCTGTGGAGGCAGAGAGAGTGTAAGAAGAGGCTGTAGGGAGGGCGGTGAGGTGGCTGCGTCGGGGTCCTGGATTGGAGGAGAGACAGCGGAGTGACCCAGATGCGAGCATGTCCTTCCTCACCATCTCTGAGGTCACTGAGGAGCAGGCGGTTAGACTACTTCCATTCTACTCTCTCCCACTCCTCCGTCCTGCCCTGCCCTGCCCTGCCCTACCATGCAATCCGGCCAGCCAGCTCCCTCCGCGCTCTACTCCCATCGCCTTGCTGCTTGTCCCAATGCTGCTCGTCTTTTCCTCTCCTCCTTCCAGGTTATTTCGTCCCTTCCTCTCTATGCTTTTAATGCTGTAGTGCAATTGGAAGGAAGGGCAATGATGTAGCAGGGCAGGGTATGGCATAGGTATGGTTAGGTAGTTGGAGGCGGGTGGGTGAAGTGAAACTCGTTTCAGCGAAGGGAGGAAGGGAGTGGGCCTTGTTGGGCGGGCGGAAGGGCAGGGCGCGGTGGGAAAAAGATGCCTGAGATGATCATTGATGGTTTCCCATCACTGTCACGCTCCCTCATATCTTCTTCCACTTCTCTTTTATTCCCCCTTCTTCAGTCAATGGTATATCAACATGGAGAGGGGAAGGAAAAAAGGGACAGTTGCAGCGTGACATCGAAGATGCATATGGGCGAGAGGAGGAGGAAGCTCGGATGCTGGGAGAAGTGGTCGAGGGTCCACTGATTGGCTCCTCCTCCACCTACTCACAGCAAGTATAAGGATTCATAATGAGCAGAAAGAAAGGGCATGAAAGAAATTGAAGGCGGATTCTCTGAGCCGGAGTCTCCAAGCCCAGCTGCCAGAGGCCAATTCACCCGCTTCATCATCTCAAAAATGCGTTCGTTTCTTCCCTCATCCATATAAACCTTTTGCGACGGCTCTCATTCCTACACAATCACCATTAACAAATGAAGACTGAAAGCAATACATTCTAACGGATACACAACGGTAAATTCTGTTTTACGATGGTGATTGCTGTATGGTGTGAGGGATAATGTTGGTAGGAAGTGGGGTGAGGCGGTGTTGGATGATTGTGGGTGTGAGGGGTTGTGAGAGACGGTGGAGTGAGGGAGTGAGAGAGTGAGGGTGTGGGTGTGTGTGGGCTGCGGCGGAAGGGAGGACTTTATTGCTCCATAGGCGTGGAGCAGGAGGCTATGCAAGGGAGCTTAACAGGAAGCAAGGCTATGGAGGGGGAGAGGGGCGTTGGAGTGGGGAATGGAGGCTGGAAAGGATGGGAGCTAGGCGGGCGATATGCCTCCCTCCAACTTCTCCGCCCCTTCCAACCTCTCCTATCTGAGTCCCAAAATGCATATGTATCTTCCGCCACTCCCCTCCACTACTTACATGCCCCTTTTTGCCCCATGTCTCTTGATTTCGCCCGTTCATCTCCCACCGCTTTTGTGTTGGGTAATGCGAGCCGTGGAGATGAGGGCGCTCAGCGTTCAATCGATGGATGGCGCTAAGCTTCCCGCCACTCTGGCATCACTTGCGTGAGCCAAGCACCTTTTTCCAAGCCAAGCATCTACTACTCCGCCTTCTTTACCGTCTAGTGGGTGTGGAGGGAGGGAGAGTGGCGGTTTTTGCGGGAGGAGGGGAAAGGGAGGGGAAGAGGGTGATATCAGCTTGTTATCTAGAAGCGAAGGAGGGGCGGTGGAGGAGAGATGCGGCTTTCTTGCGCCCTCAAAACCGCAGCCTTGCCGCCTCTTCTCATCCCATTTACACGCCCCTCAATTTCAGGCTCAGCAAACAGACTGGGAATGAAGAGGTGATAGGAAAGGAGCTTTGCTGCGACGGCTGGGAAAGAAAGGTGGAGAGGAATCGGGGACTGAGTGAATGCCAGGTGGAGCGTCCTTGCGGCTTCCACTCGTCTTTTACACTCCTCCTCCTCCTCTTCTCTTCCTCCGCCTCTTCCTCTCTGCGGCAAGGGGGAGGGACAAAAGCAAGCTCGACTGTCGCCAGCTGCCCTCAACTCGCCCTCTTCACCTTCCCGCCAGGCCCCTTCCATCCTGGCCTTTGAGTTGGTGGCGGATGGAGGGCTGGCATATTGCCTAGAGGCTTTGGAGGGCTGAATAATTGCTGGAGTATAGCTGGAGGTGACAGAGTAATGGGTTGTGAGGGAGTGTAGGTGTCATTAGGAGGGTGGGTGAGGAAGGAGGTGAGATAATCAGGAGAAGCAGGCGCGAGAAGAGGCTTTCAGGGGGGCCGTTCGATTTCCGCAGGAGAGGAAGGAGAGGCTAAGGATGGCTGGTGCTAAGCAAGCCTGCTTTACGAGGCCTCCGTCTGGCAGAAACGAAGCGAAGCGGAAGCGTTTAGTTTTTGAGGGGCGGGCTGAAGAAGGGAAATCTTCTCAGACGCCAGTGCCGAGAGCCGCTGCATTAGGGGCGCTGGGTTTTTTGGCCAATGGCTGGGGTGAAAAGGCTATTTCCTTTGACGTTCTTAGAGGGGCAGGCGGGAGTTGGTGGGCTTGCCTTCGCCTTTTGACAAGGGCGTGAGCGGAATTGAGGTTGAGGAGGGGGAGTGGGAGGGTTGAGGAGAGGGAGGAGAGGAAGGAGGGGGGCGAGCAATCGATGATTGCAGCAGCCAGCTGAACTGGAGGAGGGCGGGAAAGGAGGGGGCGGAGGCGAAGGTCTTGCTGGGTCTGCCAGGAGGGCCATTTTATGCCTGCCACTGCCACTTTTCCGGCTTCGGCTGGCATGGCAGCGGTAATGCGAGACGGGGGCTTAGTCAGGCCTGCCTTGGGAACTCCCGGCTCCCACTCTGGCAGGCTGGAAGTGGAGGGGACGCCTCCTCTTCACTGGTGGAGCCACTGCATTCCCTGCATCCCCCCGCCCCACAAACCCATGCACCACCCAGCCAACCGACAGCCCGCTCCCTCGCCCTCCGTCGACAAAATTCTCAAGGACCCCGACCTCAGCAACGGCAGTCTGCCTCTACTACCTTCCAACAAGCTGGAGGAAGCAGGCCAAGAAAGAAGAGAAGAAGATGAAGAAGAAAGAGAAGAGGGAGGAGGAGGCGGAGTGGAGAGGAGGAGTGAGGAGGAGAGGAGGGCGGAGGTGGGGATGAAGGGGGCTCTGTTTGACAGCTGGAAACCGCGCGGTATGGACGGGATGCTTTGTCGCTGCACCACCGTCCGCCAGCGCATCACCTCCGGCGCCTCCAGACCCGCCAAATCCCGATTCAAGGTTCCCCCACCTACTACTGCCTCACCCTCTGCTCAGTGGCTGGAGCTGAAGGAGCGAAAGAGTTGTAGTGTTTGTGCCTGGTGGGTAAAGCGGGAGAAGGAGGCTTGTGGGTCTGTGTGTGCCTAGGGCGAAATGAGGTTTGCAGAATTCTGCTAGGCTGAATGGCGGAAGCAAAGGGTCTTTTGGAAGGCGCTAAATGTGATTAATCTGGACTGGCTAGCGGAGGATTTGAGACTAGGGCAGGGAGCGCGTGTCAGTGTTTGCAATGGGAAGGGAAGGCCAATCAGGTTGATTGTGGCTATCATGCTCTTTCGCTTCGCGCTCCACTCAGCTCCGCCACCTTGCCCACCCGCCAAACTGCGCCAAATAGCCCCGCCCACTATTCACGTACCTCCTTTCTTCCCCACATCATTTTACCGCCTCTCTTATGACCTTTAGCAAATCCTATCTTATTCTTCTGTTTCCTGGGCTTAGGCTTAGGAGCTAAAAAGAAGTTTGTGATATCATGTTCTTGTCGTTCAAGGCTGAAAGTGACAGGGTGACTGGTTAGCTGAAGGGAAAAAGAAGTCAACAGAGAGAGCCTTGGAAAGGGAGGAGATGAAACGACAGAATAGAAGTGAAGTGTGCGGCAGCGCCAAAATTAGCCAGCCCAATTTTTTGCTCAAGTCACAGCTTCCCATTCCTTTTCGATTAGTTATTCTTTCGCGAAAATCTGCTCTTCACCCTGGCTATTTTCTACAACTCTTTGACGTAAAACGTGAGAAAAATTTTATGTATATCTTCAAGATTAGTCTTGAATTTTCAATGATGAAAAGGGAGGCAAAAATCTAACGCTAGTGATAGGGCTTGATCTCTGTTTGGAAAAATACTATATTAAATTAAGTAAAATTCAAATGAACCACAATTATCCTTCTTTGAACAGTATGGAAGTGGTGTTTAACTTGCTGAGGATGGATAGGAGAGTGAGCGTGCACCTTTAGGTGGAAAAGCAATTTCCGGCAGTTTGAACATTACTAGTGGGGCGCTGAGGCAGGAAATAGGGAGTGAGGGAATGCGTTCAGTTCTCATGCCCCTCATTGCTAAGCCCACCCATGGAATGCCTCCCTTTGCTGCCTATTTAGCGCCTTTTTACCCAACACTCCGCTACTGCACGCACTGCCACCTCATTGCACTGCCATTTACGCCCCTTGGAGTGGGAGTTTGAGCATTACTAGTGGGGCGCTGAGGCAGGAAATAGGGAGTGAGGGAATGCGTTCAGTTCTCATGCCCCTCATTGCTAAGCCCACCCATGGAATGCCTCCCTTTGCTGCCTATTTAGCGCCTTTTTACCCAACACTCCGCTACTGCACGCACTGCCACCTCATTGCACTGCCATTTACGCCCCTTGGAGTGGGAGTTTGAGCATTACTAGTGGGGCGCTGAGGCAGGAAATAGGGAGTGAGGGAATGCGTTCAGTTCTCATGCCCCTCATTGCTAAGCCCACCCATGGAATGCCTCCCTTTGCTGCCTATTTAGCGCCTTTTTACCCAACACTCCGCTACTGCACGCACTGCCACCTCATTGCACTGCCATTTACGCCCCTTGGAGTGGGAGTTTGAGCATTACTAGTGGGGCGCTGAGGCAGGAAATAGGGAGTGAGGGAATGCGTTCAGTTCTCATGCCCCTCATTGCTAAGCCCACCCATGGAATGCCTCCCTTTGCTGCCTATTTAGCGCCTTTTTACCCAACACTCCGCTACTGCACGCACTGCCACCTCATTGCACTGCCATTTACGCCCCTTGGAGTGGGAGTTTGAGCATTACTAGTGGGGCGCTGAGGCAGGAAATAGGGAGTGAGGGAATGCGTTCAGTTCTCATGCCCCTCATTGCTAAGCCCACCCATGGAATGCCTCCCTTTGCTGCCTATTTAGCGCCTTTTTACCCAACACTCCGCTACTGCACGCACTGCCACCTCATTGCACTGCCATTTACGCCCCTTGGAGTGGGAGTTTGAGCATTACTAGTGGGGCGCTGAGGCAGGAAATAGGGAGTGAGGGAATGCGTTCAGTTCTCATGCCCCTCATTGCTAAGCCCACCCATGGAATGCCTCCCTTTGCTGCCTATTTAGCGCCTTTTTACCCAACACTCCGCTACTGCACGCACTGCCACCTCATTGCACTGCCATTTACGCCCCTTGGAGTGGGAGTTTGAGCATTACTAGTGGGGCGCTGAGGCAGGAAATAGGGAGTGAGGGAATGCGTTCAGTTCTCATGCCCCTCATTGCTAAGCCCACCCATGGAATGCCTCCCTTTGCTGCCTATTTAGCGCCTTTTTACCCAACACTCCGCTACTGCACGCACTGCCACCTCATTGCACTGCCATTTACGCCCCTTGGAGTGGGAGTTTGAGCATTACTAGTGGGGCGCTGAGGCAGGAAATAGGGAGTGAGGGAATGCGTTCAGTTCTCATGCCCCTCATTGCTAAGCCCACCCATGGAATGCCTCCCTTTGCTGCCTATTTAGCGCCTTTTTACCCAACACTCCGCTACTGCACGCACTGCCACCTCATTGCACTGCCATTTACGCCCCTTGGAGTGGGAGTTTGAGCATTACTAGTGGGGCGCTGAGGCAGGAAATAGGGAGTGAGGGAATGCGTTCAGTTCTCATGCCCCTCATTGCTAAGCCCACCCATGGAATGCCTCCCTTTGCTGCCTATTTAGCGCCTTTTTACCCAACACTCCGCTACTGCACGCACTGCCACCTCATTGCACTGCCATTTACGCCCCTTGGAGTGGGAGTTTGAGCATTACTAGTGGGGCGCTGAGGCAGGAAATAGGGAGTGAGGGAATGCGTTCAGTTCTCATGCCCCTCATTGCTAAGCCCACCCATGGAATGCCTCCCTTTGCTGCCTATTTAGCGCCTTTTTACCCAACACTCCGCTACTGCACGCACTGCCACCTCATTGCACTGCCATTTACGCCCCTTGGAGTGGGAGTTTGAGCATTACTAGTGGGGCGCTGAGGCAGGAAATAGGGAGTGAGGGAATGCGTTCAGTTCTCATGCCCCTCATTGCTAAGCCCACCCATGGAATGCCTCCCTTTGCTGCCTATTTAGCGCCTTTTTACCCAACACTCCGCTACTGCACGCACTGCCACCTCATTGCACTGCCATTTACGCCCCTTGGAGTGGGAGTTTGAGCATTACTAGTGGGGCGCTGAGGCAGGAAATAGGGAGTGAGGGAATGCGTTCAGTTCTCATGCCCCTCATTGCTAAGCCCACCCATGGAATGCCTCCCTTTGCTGCCTATTTAGCGCCTTTTTACCCAACACTCCGCTACTGCACGCACTGCCACCTCATTGCACTGCCATTTACGCCCCTTGGAGTGGGAGTTTGAGCATTACTAGTGGGGCGCTGAGGCAGGAAATAGGGAGTGAGGGAATGCGTTCAGTTCTCATGCCCCTCATTGCTAAGCCCACCCATGGAATGCCTCCCTTTGCTGCCTATTTAGCGCCTTTTTACCCAACACTCCGCTACTGCACGCACTGCCACCTCATTGCACTGCCATTTACGCCCCTTGGAGTGGGAGTTTGAGCATTACTAGTGGGGCGCTGAGGCAGGAAATAGGGAGTGAGGGAATGCGTTCAGTTCTCATGCCCCTCATTGCTAAGCCCACCCATGGAATGCCTCCCTTTGCTGCCTATTTAGCGCCTTTTTACCCAACACTCCGCTACTGCACGCACTGCCACCTCATTGCACTGCCATTTACGCCCCTTGGAGTGGGAGTTTGAGCATTACTAGTGGGGCGCTGAGGCAGGAAATAGGGAGTGAGGGAATGCGTTCAGTTCTCATGCCCCTCATTGCTAAGCCCACCCATGGAATGCCTCCCTTTGCTGCCTATTTAGCGCCTTTTTACCCAACACTCCGCTACTGCACGCACTGCCACCTCATTGCACTGCCATTTACGCCCCTTGGAGTGGGAGTTTGAGCATTACTAGTGGGGCGCTGAGGCAGGAAATAGGGAGTGAGGGAATGCGTTCAGTTCTCATGCCCCTCATTGCTAAGCCCACCCATGGAATGCCTCCCTTTGCTGCCTATTTAGCGCCTTTTTACCCAACACTCCGCTACTGCACGCACTGCCACCTCATTGCACTGCCATTTACGCCCCTTGGAGTGGGAGTTTGAGCATTACTAGTGGGGCGCTGAGGCAGGAAATAGGGAGTGAGGGAATGCGTTCAGTTCTCATGCCCCTCATTGCTAAGCCCACCCATCGAATGCCTCCCTTTGCTGCCTATTTAGCGCCTTTTTACCCAACACTCCGCTACTGCACGCACTGCCACCTCATTGCACTGCCATTTACGCCCCTTGGAGTGGGAGTTTGAGCATTACTAGTGGGGCGCTGAGGCAGGAAATAGGGAGTGAGGGAATGCGTTCAGTTCTCATGCCCCTCATTGCTAAGCCCACCCATGGAATGCCTCCCTTTGCTGCCTATTTAGCGCCTTTTTACCCAACACTCCGCTACTGCACGCACTGCCACCTCATTGCACTGCCATTTACGCCCCTTGGAGTGGGAGTTTGAGCATTACTAGTGGGGCGCTGAGGCAGGAAATAGGGAGTGAGGGAATGCGTTCAGTTCTCATGCCCCTCATTGCTAAGCCCACCCATGGAATGCCTCCCTTTGCTGCCTATTTAGCGCCTTTTTACCCAACACTCCGCTACTGCACGCACTGCCACCTCATTGCACTGCCATTTACGCCCCTTGGAGTGGGAGTTTGAGCATTACTAGTGGGGCGCTGAGGCAGGAAATAGGGAGTGAGGGAATGCGTTCAGTTCTCATGCCCCTCATTGCTAAGCCCACCCATGGAATGCCTCCCTTTGCTGCCTATTTAGCGCCTTTTTACCCAACACTCCGCTACTGCACGCACTGCCACCTCATTGCACTGCCATTTACGCCCCTTGGAGTGGGAGTTTGAGCATTACTAGTGGGGCGCTGAGGCAGGAAATAGGGAGTGAGGGAATGCGTTCAGTTCTCATGCCCCTCATTGCTAAGCCCACCCATGGAATGCCTCCCTTTGCTGCCTATTTAGCGCCTTTTTACCCAACACTCCGCTACTGCACGCACTGCCACCTCATTGCACTGCCATTTACGCCCCTTGGAGTGGGAGTTTGAGCATTACTAGTGGGGCGCTGAGGCAGGAAATAGGGAGTGAGGGAATGCGTTCAGTTCTCATGCCCCTCATTGCTAAGCCCACCCATCGAATGCCTCCCTTTGCTGCCTATTTAGCGCCTTTTTACCCAACACTCCGCTACTGCACGCACTGCCACCTCATTGCACTGCCATTTACGCCCCTTGGAGTGGGAGTTTGAGCATTACTAGTGGGGCGCTGAGGCAGGAAATAGGGAGTGAGGGAATGCGTTCAGTTCTCATGCCCCTCATTGCTAAGCCCACCCATGGAATGCCTCCCTTTGCTGCCTATTTAGCGCCTTTTTACCCAACACTCCGCTACTGCACGCACTGCCACCTCATTGCACTGCCATTTACGCCCCTTGGAGTGGGAGTTTGAGCATTACTAGTGGGGCGCTGAGGCAGGAAATAGGGAGTGAGGGAATGCGTTCAGTTCTCATGCCCCTCATTGCTAAGCCCACCCATCGAATGCCTCCCTTTGCTGCCTATTTAGCGCCTTTTTACCCAACACTCCGCTACTGCACGCACTGCCACCTCATTGCACTGCCATTTACGCCCCTTGGAGTGGGAGTTTGAGCATTACTAGTGGGGCGCTGAGGCAGGAAATAGGGAGTGAGGGAATGCGTTCAGTTCTCATGCCCCTCATTGCTAAGCCCACCCATGGAATGCCTCCCTTTGCTGCCTATTTAGCGCCTTTTTACCCAACACTCCGCTACTGCACGCACTGCCACCTCATTGCACTGCCATTTACGCCCCTTGGAGTGGGAGTTTGAGCATTACTAGTGGGGCGCTGAGGCAGGAAATAGGGAGTGAGGGAATGCGTTCAGTTCTCATGCCCCTCATTGCTAAGCCCACCCATGGAATGCCTCCCTTTGCTGCCTATTTAGCGCCTTTTTACCCAACACTCCGCTACTGCACGCACTGCCACCTCATTGCACTGCCATTTACGCCCCTTGGAGTGGGAGTTTGAGCATTACTAGTGGGGCGCTGAGGCAGGAAATAGGGAGTGAGGGAATGCGTTCAGTTCTCATGCCCCTCATTGCTAAGCCCACCCATGGAATGCCTCCCTTTGCTGCCTATTTAGCGCCTTTTTACCCAACACTCCGCTACTGCACGCACTGCCACCTCATTGCACTGCCATTTACGCCCCTTGGAGTGGGAGTTTGAGCATTACTAGTGGGGCGCTGAGGCAGGAAATAGGGAGTGAGGGAATGCGTTCAGTTCTCATGCCCCTCATTGCTAAGCCCACCCATCGAATGCCTCCCTTTGCTGCCTATTTAGCGCCTTTTTACCCAACACTCCGCTACTGCACGCACTGCCACCTCATTGCACTGCCATTTACGCCCCTTGGAGTGGGAGTTTGAGCATTACTAGTGGGGCGCTGAGGCAGGAAATAGGGAGTGAGGGAATGCGTTCAGTTCTCATGCCCCTCATTGCTAAGCCCACCCATCGAATGCCTCCCTTTGCTGCCTATTTAGCGCCTTTTTACCCAACACTCCGCTACTGCACGCACTGCCACCTCATTGCACTGCCATTTACGCCCCTTGGAGTGGGAGTTTGAGCATTACTAGTGGGGCGCTGAGGCAGGAAATAGGGAGTGAGGGAATGCGTTCAGTTCTCATGCCCCTCATTGCTAAGCCCACCCATGGAATGCCTCCCTTTGCTGCCTATTTAGCGCCTTTTTACCCAACACTCCGCTACTGCACGCACTGCCACCTCATTGCACTGCCATTTACGCCCCTTGGAGTGGGAGTTTGAGCATTACTAGTGGGGCGCTGAGGCAGGAAATAGGGAGTGAGGGAATGCGTTCAGTTCTCATGCCCCTCATTGCTAAGCCCACCCATCGAATGCCTCCCTTTGCTGCCTATTTAGCGCCTTTTTACCCAACACTCCGCTACTGCACGCACTGCCACCTCATTGCACTGCCATTTACGCCCCTTGGAGTGGGAGTTTGAGCATTACTAGTGGGGCGCTGAGGCAGGAAATAGGGAGTGAGGGAATGCGTTCAGTTCTCATGCCCCTCATTGCTAAGCCCACCCATGGAATGCCTCCCTTTGCTGCCTATTTAGCGCCTTTTTACCCAACACTCCGCTACTGCACGCACTGCCACCTCATTGCACTGCCATTTACGCCCCTTGGAGTGGGAGTTTGAGCATTACTAGTGGGGCGCTGAGGCAGGAAATAGGGAGTGAGGGAATGCGTTCAGTTCTCATGCCCCTCATTGCTAAGCCCACCCATGGAATGCCTCCCTTTGCTGCCTATTTAGCGCCTTTTTACCCAACACTCCGCTACTGCACGCACTGCCACCTCATTGCACTGCCATTTACGCCCCTTGGAGTGGGAGTTTGAGCATTACTAGTGGGGCGCTGAGGCAGGAAATAGGGAGTGAGGGAATGCGTTCAGTTCTCATGCCCCTCATTGCTAAGCCCACCCATCGAATGCCTCCCTTTGCTGCCTATTTAGCGCCTTTTTACCCAACACTCCGCTACTGCACGCACTGCCACCTCATTGCACTGCCATTTACGCCCCTTGGAGTGGGAGTTTGAGCATTACTAGTGGGGCGCTGAGGCAGGAAATAGGGAGTGAGGGAATGCGTTCAGTTCTCATGCCCCTCATTGCTAAGCCCACCCATCGAATGCCTCCCTTTGCTGCCTATTTAGCGCCTTTTTACCCAACACTCCGCTACTGCACGCACTGCCACCTCATTGCACTGCCATTTACGCCTCTTGAGTCAGCCTTTCTTTTGGCCAGTTGGTGAGTGGGTGTGTGAATATGGGTGGGGCTTTGCTGGGAGTGTGAGAGATGGTTGGGGTAGGTTGGGGTAGTAGTGGGGTGGCTGGGGGAGTGTTGGAAAGGAGTGATTGCAGACGGAGGTGATGGCGGAGGAGCGGGACGAAGGACAGCCGTGCAACCTTTGCCAGGAGGCCTGCTCCGGATTCAAGGCACATGCTTGGCGGTTCATCTTTCCTCTTTTCCACACTACCCTAGCAAATTAGCTAACAAATCCTATTTGATCAAACTCTTCATTAAAATCCTGTTCAATAGCAATAGCATTCCAGTCCCCCTCTTTGATCCAGATGAGTATCGCATGCTAGTTCTTTGAACAAGTTTTCCAACACGAATATACCAGGCACTGCTGCCAAGGACCTAAGCGAATTCTAATTAGCTTTCATTCTTGGTTGTGTCGGTTGATAGGCTCATATATGTGAGAGTTGAGGGAGAGAGTTGAGGGGGAGGGCTGGAAAATGAGGCCATGAAAGTTTGAGCAGTCGCCGGCACTCTGCCTCGCCCGCTCTGCTTCTTCCATCCATCCCCCCTCGCTCTTTGCGTGCGGCTGACATTCAGCCGTCGGCCCGCGCTGCCCCATTTCAGGCCAATGGCGAATTCCAAGACGGCCTCCAATTGAAGCCCGCCTCCCCCTTCGGCCAAGGGCCTTGTTTCAGCCGCATGCTGGATTGGGTGATTCTGGAATGGAGGGAGGGAGCAAAGGGCGGAAGAAGCGGTGTGGGAGAGCGGAGGGAGGAGGAGGGAGGAGGGAGGTGGAAAGTGGATTTGGAGGCGGCTGGGCTGGGAGGCTCGATTGGCCCACCTAGCATGCCCTACTCAGCCACACCCTCCAGCTTCATTCCATTCCCTCTCCTCCTTTTCCTCATTTCCAACAATGCCATCAAGGCCTCAGTCTAACTTCCAGCCTTGTCTCAGGAGTGGAATGCGTGCCTGGCCCTACTTGCCCCACCCCAATTGATCGCCCAGCTCTCATCTCCGTAGTCATGATCACGGGGCGGGGTCTCCGTTAGAAATAAGGGGCAGATGGAGAGTGGGAGTAGGGGGATGGGAGAAAGGAGGATGGGGTAGAGAGAAGGGTAGAGGAAGAGGAGGATGGGGAGAGAGGCAGTGTGGAGGAAGGCGGAGTGATGGAAGGGGCCAGGCAATCTACGGCCGGCGGGATTCCTTGTTTGCTTTTCCGGCCTGAAATCAATCCCTGGCCGCCTGCTTCTTGGCCTGCTCCGCCCCCCTTCGCAGCAGAAGCACGCCCAGGCCCCGTCTTTGAAGTGGGCCGGAGCCAGGGCGCCCCTTTTTGGGCTCCTTCCTAGCCCACCCACCCCCTCCCATTCCTTCTGCCCCCCTTCCTCTACCCTCCACAGAGCTCCTCCCTTCACTCCTGCCACGCCTTCAAGCTCCGCCCAAAGCCTTCGCCAGAAAGCATCTTCCTCCCTGCCTTAGATGACACTCGCTCTTTCCATACGTATTATATACCACTTCCATTCTCAACCAAAAAGGCCCATAGCATCATTCCAATGCTCATAACTCCTCGTCTTTTTCTAGCACCCAGGATGACTTTAAGCAACTGAAGGTCACTGTTTAAACTCCAGCCGTCCGACATCTGTCCAGTTGCTTTTATGGGCGGAGCGGTGGCTTCTCGCGAAAAGCATTCTTTTTTATTAAGCCCCTTTTTTGAGCTTTTATGCGCGAGAAGAAGGAGCAGAGAAGAATGGAAAAGTAGACGCAGACCGAAGCGCGTCTTTTCTTCCTCGTGCTTTGTGCAACTTTGCTGCTAGGTATGTCCGGCAGCCCAGATTTTCGGCTTTCACCTCCCTCGCCTCTGCCTAGCATACCTACACCAAATTGTTCCTTCTTGCCTCCTTGACGCATCCATAGGGATTGGGATGGCGGGATTGGGGCGAGAATAGGTGTGTGAATAATTGAGGAAGACGTGTGTGGTCTGTCGCTGCCCGCGCGAAGGCCACGACATCCGCTTGCTCAAATCCGCCAGTCCCAGTCGACCTCCCACCGTCCAAGAACGCATCGGAATTGTATCTTTTCTCCTCTACTCTCCCTCATCTCCTCTACTATTCGTTGAACATTGCTGGGCAACAATGCGGAACTGATAATCAAAAAATGAGAGCTACACGATGGAAAAGGATTAGATATTGTAAAGCACAAAAGCTGCGGTGAATGGAAATGTGGAAAAATGCTTTGATTGCTTCCGGGCCCAGTAATTACTCCTGCCCATACTCCAAAGCCACAATAGCTTCGCCCCTTTTCCAAATCCTTCTCTATTTCTAGCCATAGTACACTGGGGATTTTACCCATGCTCTATCCGTTCTTTTTTTACCGTTCTATTTTCCGGCTAGCCAAGCATACCAGGGTTTTTGAAGATAAAAAACCTGACCCAACTGGCAAGCCCAGTAAAGGATTTTCTAAATTTCACACGATTCCCATCCAATTCTATGACAGTGTTTGAAGGAAAAGCGCATAATTTTAGGCAGGCTCAAAGATGCCGCAAACTTCCAACAGCATAATTGTGCCGTCCAACTTCGGCTATGCCTGGATTCCGCCCGGCCTTAATCGAGATCAGGTTTCCCATCTCCTCTCCGCCCCAGCTGAGTGTGAGAAGCGTAGGAATGAAAGTTGAAGGTAGAGGAGTACATGTCGCAGCTGGAGAACCAGAAAGTGCCGCGCCTGAACACGAACGGGGAGAAGTACCGCGAACGCCAGCTCATCGCCCAGCTGCCTCGCCAGGACCTATCCGCATCCTAGTTCCCCCCTCCTCCGCCCCGATTGCATTAGCGCAGCTAAACTTCCACCCAATCCTCCCAGCTGCAAGCACCTGGAGTCCACGGCGGAGCAGAAGGCCTACGATGACTTCGTCAATTACCGCAACGAGATCGCCCTAGACATCGGATACATCCATCCACATCTCAACCAGCGCATGGTCTCTCTCCCTCCACCTTTCTTTGCCTCATCCTCACCTGAGCCCTGTTAAAATTAGCCGCCTTCCCTGCTCAGTGTTTGCGGAAGGGATGGGCGCTTTTCTCAAGCACTCAGCTGAGCACTCTCTTCCTACTAAAGCCCACTCTTAGCAGCCCCATCAGCCTCTTCTCAGCCCCCCTCCACCTTCTTTCGGAGCAATAAGTGGGTTGGAGGAGGAGGAGGTGGAAGAGGATGAGAAGTTGTAGGAGTGTCGCAAGTGCTCGGGGATCATGAAAGCCGGCGAAATGGCTGTCCTCGCTCCAAAACTCGGTGATGGCATGGGTTGGCCCACTTTTTCATTCCTTTTTCATTCAGCTAGATGGGACTGAGCAATGGCGCAGTGATTGGTTGGTGAAAACGGATTGGAAAAGAATGATGTGAGAAGGTGTGGGGTTTGAGGGTGGCACCCGGCGTGCTTCGTGTGCGCAGTGTGCGAGGAGCTGCTGGTGGATCTGACGCACTGTGTGCGAGACGGTCAGGTCTACTGCGAACGTCACTACGCTGAGCTCAACAAACCACGCTGCCAGGCTTGTGATGAGGTTGGGCCCCTCTTCACACACTTACCTACAAACACACCGCTTCCTCTTCACACACTCCCCCACCCACTACTACACTCAGCAGCATCGTTTAGAATATTTGGAATAACCATTCGACAAATGGAAGGTTTCACAGCAAAATGCAGTGAATAAAAGTGTAGGGTAGGTGTTGTGGGAGGCAGTGGCGGGAAAGGGGTGGAGAAGTGTGTACTGGGGCTGGGGGCACCATTCCCCAGTCCTTGCCTCACTGCATTATAATCCCATCTTCCACTTTTCAAAGCCTCTGACTGCTTCCCTGCAGTCTTCTCCATGCCGTCCTTTCCTCATGTCTCCTCCCTGCTCAAGGACTGGCGATCATTCGACAACTTCTTAGGACTCAACCCAATTGAGGAAAAATAAAGTTTTCTGCTCATCGTCTGAAAGTAGGTGGGTAGATATTGGAAAGATGTTGGTGGAAGAAGGGAGGTTGACTGTGAGTGCAGAGGAGAGGAGAGGAGAGGAGGTAGAAGCGAGGTGTTAAGTGCTAGGCAGCGGGGTGGCCCTTTTCCTGCCCCAGCCGTCTGAAGTCCACTTCAGAATGCTTCCGGCCTCTTTACAGCTCCTTTTTCTACGTCCGGACCAGTTGATGTGGCCTCTTTCACGCCAGCCTCCCCATTTACCCGCGCCTCACCACCTACTACTCCTCTGCTGGCCTGCTGGAGTTGGCCTGCAGCCTCTTCCCGGAGTGCAAACACTCTGTTTACCCACTTTCGCCTTAGGTCGCCTTTTTTGCCTCCGAGATTAGGAGCAAGGCATTCTAATGCCGGCTTTTGAGGCAGTCGAGCCGGTGAATAGGCTGGGTGGGGGCGGGGGATGGGGAAGGCAAGCCCCAGGTGGCAGCAGCGTCTCTAGTCAGCGCTGGACTGAGGCAGCGGGGGGTGCGCTTTGTTACACCCTGGGAATCAAAGAAGCAGAGGGGGGAGTGAGGATGAGGGAGGGTTGGGTGGAGGGAGGGAGGAGGGCGGGGTGGGGAAGTGATGTGGGGGGCAGGGCTTAGCAGCTCTGGAGGGGGATCTTTTGGTGGTGGAGGAGGTAACTGCCACCTCAGCTCGTCTCCCCCTCGTCCGTGGCCCTCTCTGGGGAGAAATGAAGGCTTCCTTCCTTCCCGCCTGCGCCGCTCGACCCCGCACGCCCTAACATCCGCATATATACCCGCTTCCTCCTGCTCTTGTCTTCTTCCCTCCTCCCCCGACCTTCTCCCACCTCCGCTTCTAGCCCCTCCCCTCTACCCATTCTCCGGCCCCCTCCCGCCATCTGCCCGCAAAGATTCCCAGTCTCCAGCCCAAGGAAAGGCCTCAATTCCCCAATCGCCCCCGCTACTCCTGCCTGCTCATTTCCCGCTCACTTTTTGCTCCATTTCTATTTCCTCACTCGCGCCTACCTTTCTGGCTCCTTCTTGACTCAGATTGGGATGTATGGAGAGCAAGGAAAAGACTGGGAGCAGGAGGATGGTTGTTAGTGTTTGTTGAGGCGATGATGAGGTGAGGTGGTGACTGGGCTTCTTTTCACGAAGCCTCTTCCATGTCGGACAAAAAAAGGAGCCTTGGCCGGGAGTGGAGGAGAGGGGAGGCTGGTGTGGAGGGGGAGGTGGAGGGGGAAGTGGTGGAGGAATCGGCTCACCGCCTGTGGAGACTCGGCAAATAGGCTGACTGGGAGGGAGGGAGCAGAGCGCAGAGTCTTGGCAACGCCGGAGGCTCCGATCCCTCCTCGAGTGGCCCCCCTCCCCCTCTTACCAAACCCAACCCCTTCTCCCTCCCCCCTCCTCCTCCCATCCCTCAAGTTCCCCCAGCACTCTTCATGCTAGAAAACTAACTGGAAAGCGAGCACTGACGTAGCGCAGAGAGTGAAAGGCACTCTTTGTCTCCCGCTCATTCCAGCCTCCTTACTCAGCCCAGGCCTTGGACTCGCCTCACCTGCCCTGCTTCTCACTCCTCCCTCCCTCCACTCACCTCCCCTCCTGCCTACCTCCCTCAACTCTTTCCCTCCCTCACTTCAGCTCCCATTGTCCTCATTTCACGGCCGCCTGCCACGAATCCGCATGTCTACGCCAGTAAGTCTATTCATTTGCTGCCAGCCCATTCTTCGCCGCATTTATTCTGCGGATAGAAACATTAGAAACATAGCCTGCACCCAAATATCCACCAGTCAATCTCCAGTCCCTGGATTAGAGGCGACAAATGTGTGGGCGAGATGGCGGATAGCGGGGAAGAAAGGGAGACCACCCGACTTTCTCCATCTATCCCCACCCACTCCCTCTGTCATTAACAGAGCGCCTGCGGTTCCGCTACAATATGTGCACCCACCATCACCTTCCAACCTTCATTCTGCTGCTTCTGTCTTTATTGTAGAAGCCAATTTGCGCTTGAAGTGGTTTCAGAGGGATTGCAAGGGAGGCGAAGGGAGACTGGTGAATGGTGTGTGGGGGAAGTTGCGAAAGGCGTTTTGGGGCGGGCCTTGTGTTGATGTATGAGACGGTGGGGGGCAGGGCAGTGGAATGGAGGAGGCCGGGGCATCCATCAAGCCTTGGGCCTTGTCCAGACGGCTTTGTGTTCGCAAAGCGAGAGGATTGATTTTCAAGCCAACTTGGCTGCTGGCTGGTGCTGGAGCTGCGTGCTTGGCCGGGCTTCCGGGGCCTGTGTGGGGGAGGAGGAGGATGGGAGCTGTGTGGTTGGTGAGCGTTGAGAGATGCAGGGCGGATAGGGGGCGGGCGCTGGGACGCGGAAGATCGCTAACGCAGTCCGCCTGCATCCCGGGGGACTTTATGGCTCCGCTCGCGGCCCCAAATCAGGCCTCTTTCCTCCTCCTATCCCCTCCCTCCTTCTCCCATTCCCTCTAGCCCCCTCCCACCACCACCACCACCAGCAGCCCCCCAAAGCCCCTCCCAGCCAAGCCGCATAGCCCCAGTAAGCGTGGAAGCCTTAGAAGGCCATTGAATGCCGCCGCTGCTGCTTCCTTCGTCCCCACTTCGTTAGCCGCCTCTCTATGCCCGCCCTCGCTTTTTCCCTCCTCCTCTTCCTCTTCCAACCCCTCCCTCACACACTTCCTCTACGTCAGCTGCCCTCCCAACCCCCCTCAACTCTTTACGTCCGCCCTCTTACACGGCCACTGAATAATGCCCTCATCCTTCTGTCGTCTGTCGGCGCCGACGCTTCATTCCAAACAGCCAGCCTCTGAGTGTTTGTGCGAGCACACTGAGCATGTGCTCTGTCTCTGGCTGGAGGCTGGTGGAGCTAATCCGCTCGCAAGCTTTCACCAGACGCCCCCTGTGCTCCAAATCTCAGTCCTGCTAGAAAATGCAAAGAGGGATGCTTGTTTCCTGCCGCAGCTAGGAATGGGCCTTTCGGATTCCTGGGCGATGCAGGGTTTTTGCTCCTAGTGGAGGGAATAGGGGACAAAGGAGGCCGGAAGGGGATGGGTAGGTCTCTCTCTCTCTCTATCCAAGAGCGGAGTGAATAATGCAGCGGCTAGGAGGAGGCATCTTCCAGCCGGAATAGGCCATCTAGGAGTGAGGCTGGGACCGAAGGGTAGAGGCTAGGGTAGAGGGAGGGGGTAGGCTAAAGGGGGGATAGGCGACAAGTGGGGCAGCGGCCCGTCCTTGGCGGTGGGCGGGGGCGCTCCTTGGTTGGCCATCAATCACCTCCCTCTCTAGCCGCGGAGGAAGCGGAGGGTGTGCAGAGAGGCAGAAGCTTTTCCAGCTGATCTTCGCGGGTGAGTACACCAAGGCCATGAACAAGGACTGGCACAGCGGACACTTCTGCTGCTGGCACTGCGACGCCTCCCTCACCGGACAGCGATACATCCTCAGGGACGATCATCCATACTGCATCAAGTTCCTTTCCTCCTCCTTCCATCCCTAACGTCCTCCCTAACCTCCCTTTGTCACCCCCAGATGCTACGAAGATGTGTTCGCGAACGCCTGTGACGAGTGCGGGCGACCGATCGGAATCGACAGCAAGGACCTGTCCTACAAGGACAAGCACTGGCACGAGCACTGCTTCCTCTGCTCCATGTGCAAGATGAGCCTCGTGGACAAACCCTTTGGCTCCAAGAACGACCGCATCTTCTGCGCCAACTGCTATGATCAGGTCTTTCCTCACCTCCTGACTTCCTAATCTCCAACCTCCCAACCTCTCTGCTAGGCGTTCGCAACGCGGTGCGACGGGTGTGGGGAGATCTTCCGGGCGGGTATGAAGAAGATGGAGTACAAGGGTAAGCAGTGGCACGACCGGTGCTTCGCCTGCGCCCTGTGCAAGGTTCCCATCGGCACCAAGTCCTTCATCCCCAAGAACGAGGACGTCTACTGCGCCGCTTGCTACGAGGACAAATTCGCCACCCGCTGCTCCAAGTGCAAGAAGGTCCTCCTAGCTTCGGACTCAGAGGGCAGGGTAGTAGGAGGGCGTGAGGAGTTGCAGGTGATATCGAGCGGAGGGGTGACGTACAAGAACGAGCCTTGGCACCGGGAGTGCTTCTCCTGTACCAACTGCAAGGCATCCTTGGCCGGCCAGCGCTTCACCTCCAAGGATGAGAACCCCTACTGCGCCAACTGCTACGGAGACCTTTTCGCCAAGAGATGCACTGCCTGCTCCAAACCCATCACTGGTCATCATTTTCATCCATCACCCACCTCTCTCAAACTCCATGAATGCCTCTCTCAATTGTAGGGATCGGAGGGACGAAGTTCATCAGCTTCGAGGACCGGCACTGGCACAACGACTGCTTCATTTGCGCCCAGTGCTCCACCACCCTCGTCGGCAAGGGCTTCATCACCGACGGCCCCGAAATCCTATGCCCCGACTGCGCCAAAGCACGCCTCATGGCTCAAAATGCCTAACTTCCCCTTCTCTTCTCCCACCTACACCCCCACCTACACCCCCACCATCACCCTCACCATCACCCTCACCTACCACCCCCATCCCCAGTCCCTTCTCCCTACCCTACCCATGATGAGCCGTGGCGTGAAGACGCGTGTTGGTTGTTACGGTGAGCTGAGCCCCATTTGACCCATTCTTTTTCTACTCTCTACTTCTCCTGCCGCTGCCGGTGTGTGGGAGGCGAGAATTGGCCGTGTGGAGATTTAGACTCCTCTTCGCCCACTGCAAAGCTAGACTTCTTCCTTTTTTCGATTGTGGGAATTGCCTAGGAGATGTTGGTTGCTGCTGTCTGTGGAAGAGAGGAAGGAAGACAGACTTTTAGTCATCCCCGCAGAGATCGCCTAGGTCCCTTTGCAGACTGCTGTATTAGACGCCTCGCTTCCCTTCCCGCCATCTGTGTGATAAGTCAAGCCTCGCTGATTGCATCTGCTATTTCTTTTCACCCACTTTTCTATTGCCCTAACGCGCTAAATTCTTCTATTTATCCACATCATTTACATGGGAAAAATGAGCACTGGCCTGTAATTTTTTATTGTCTTCGGTCAACTGCAAACACATAAAGGTAGGTAAATTGAATCGATCAAAAGTCGCATCATTTTGAAACGAATAATGAACCACAAAAAGCACTGTACATCACGGAAAACAATTAACTGAATGTTGAGGCCACCTAGTCAGAAATCAGTGCTTTGGTACTCTATACATGGACTTTTCTGTAAAAGAGAAAACAAAGCTGACGGGATGTGTCGGTTTAGCGTGCAGTCATCATTTTTACGAATTCCTCATAATCGATCTGCAAGCTCTTTTCTGTGACGAGTTTGTTCAGAAAGTGCACAAATGAAAAACGTTTCGACTCCGGCGAGTCTGTTCAGTTTATGTACAAACTCTTTGAAGCAAATAATTTTTGTGCCCATAGGGGTGCTTAGTGAAGCAAAGTACTTACCTCGCCGTCTCCATCCACGTCAACCTGGACAATTGATTATGGTTGATTGTGGGAGAGAAGTGGTGAAATGTGAACCTCTTGGATCATTTCGTCGACCTCGGTTTCAGAGAACTGCATGCCCATGTTCATCATGAAGTAGCGGAACTCTTGTGCCGTGATCACTCCATTGCCGTCCCTGTCGAACACTCGAAATGCCTGCCATAGAAATGACCTCTCACAAACTAGGAAAATGGCAAAAGGCAGACCTCTCGAATCATTTCGGAGTCCGTTTCTTTCATCATGCGCTTCATCATGACACAGAACTCGTGGAAATCAATTGTGCCTGAGAATGATGGATTGAGAAAGGAAGAAATCTTGCTGACATGAAGCTAACCATTGCCATCAATGTCCACCTCATTGATCATCTCCATCAGCTCCTGTTCCGTTGGATTTTGCCCCAAAGATCGCATCGCGACGCCCAATTCTTTGCACGAGATCGTCCCTGAAAACTCCTCTTTTACTTTCATTGGCCTCCTCATATTCTGTCTCTACGGCCCTCTAAAGGGCAAAGAAGAATAAAGAAGATACCGCTGCCATCCTTGTCGAACATCATGAAGGCTTCTCTGAACTCGTCAATTTCTTCCTGCAAGGAGAGGCGGGATAAATGGGAAAGGAGTAGAGGGAGTAGGGTGAAGAACGGGGGTGAGCTGAGACATGATGCCGTCGGAAAGGTTGATGTCGAGGGAGTTGGGGAGGCCGCCAGAGTCATGCCCACTTGTACTCGCTCCCGCCCCGCCCATCCTTCCCGTCACACCTGCACCCACTTCTTCGCCTCACCTTCTTTCTCTCCCATTCCTTCTTTCTGCCAAATAAGTGTGGAGAGCTTAGAAGCTGTGACCTGCTAGAACTGCACCATTTTTGCGCCAGCCACCCACCCGCATCTTGTCTCCAGATCAGGGCAGGAGGAGGAAGTGAGCATGGACTGTCAGCCCTCCTGTCCCTAGCCCTAAAAGGATGCCCTTCCGACATCCAAGTAGCCTTCATGGCCAGATGTTCCCTGCCCCTCCGAAGCCACTCAAGCCTCCTTCCGTCCCTCTCCAAGCCTTCTCCACGCTCCGCCGGCAAAGACCTCCACTACAAAAACCCCAGACGCTTCAAGAACCCAATCCAATTCCCATCCCATTCAACTACTGCCCTACCTCATAAGCCCTTTCTTCCTCAAACTCAGCCCCCTCAGTGCTCAACTGTAAAACTAATCAGCTGTAAACTAAAGTATGCTAGTGCTAAGCAATGACAGAAGCTGTTGCGCCTTCAACCGTTCACAACAATCTGCCCTCTCTGATACTCTGACCCAGCAGTGTTGACGGAGATTGTGCTTCCATCAACCGCAGCAGTCAACATTCACCCTTCTCACACTGCCGCTATTGCTGAGCAAACATATTTGTTGCCTCGCGTTTATTTGAGGGCAGAAAGGCGAGCGGAGAAAAAAACAAACACAAAATGCAGGGATTGAAAAAGAATGAAAGGGATTAGACAGGGGCTAGTGAAGGAGGAAGTGGGTGGGTGAAGGAGTGTCAGAGCTGAGGACCTCTGCTCTCGCGCGCCGCCCCATCCGTCTGCCTCAATACAAGCACCTACACCCACACCGCCCCAAAGCTCCCTCACCAAACACCCCCTTCCAGCACCTACATTTGCCTTCTCCTTCTTACCCTCCGGCCCAGCCCACACCGCCCTCTCCTCTCCTCCCACTTTCACCCCCTATCACTACCCCTAATCTCATCCTCTGCGCCTCCCTCACCACTCCTCACTTTCATCAATCATGCTCCTCCTCATCTTCTCCAACTCCAATTCTCTGCCAACTCCGCTGCTTTGAAATTGTTGTGCCCTGTGGTGGAAATGAAATATATAAATAGAGTAAAAAGCTAGAAAGGTAAAGATGGGATGGGAGGGGTAGGTGTAGGGATGGAGGAGGGTAGGCGAGGTGGGCGCAAAGGAGGCTCACATCTGTTTGGGATGCGCGGCGGGCAGGCGTCGGCGGTAGACTGGCATCCCACCTATGCACCCCTTCCTACTATCGCAACTACTCCCTACCCTCATTACTCTCCGCCCACATCACCAACCTAACCCTCTCTCAACCCATTCTCCATAAGCTTACTCCCCCACCAACATTCCAGCTTCACTCCCTTCCCTCATTGGAGCAGAAGACAAAGAGAATGGAGAAAGAAAGAAGAGTGAATAAATACTGAAGATGGTTTTTGGGAGCCGCGGTGCTCGGACGGGAAGAATTTTCATTTTCCAACGGCGCCAGTGTGGGGAGCGTGAAGGGAAGAGAAGATGGTGGAGGAAGGGAAAGCGGGCGCCCCAATCTTCGCTGCCTCGACTCGCAGAAGATGAGCTTGCCAACGGCGATGCCAGGGCCAATCCTTTCCCTCTTAGCGCTTCCTCCAATATTTACCTTCCCCCCTCTTAGCCCAACCTATTCTCCCTTCGCCCAGACTCTATTGCAAAGACGACAAAAGGAGCTGGAGATGAGACCGAATTGGAGCTCTTATACCCACGCATGTGGGCTGGCAGGAAAACTAGAAGCATGCGCCAGCTTGCCTTCCCTCTCACGCAACCACTGCTCTCTCTCTCTCTCTCCACCTAGCCCTCTCCACTCCCTCCTACATTTGGCCAGACCTACTCTAGCTAAGGACATTTTTTCTTTCATCTTCGTCCTGCCTTTCCACATTCCTCAGCACACGCCCGCTAATAAAGAAAATTAAAGGTCATAAAACAAGGTTTATATATTTGTTTTTCAATAGGCCAGTTTTGTCTTTAGTTGGATGGCCGCTTTAGCTCGGGCCAGCCTCCTTTGTTGATCTAGAGTAATTTTGCCGCCAAATACCATTGCCCCTCTCTTGATGGATCGGCTACCATTCCAAGTTTTCACAGATGAAAGAATGCGCTTACCGACTCATGCGAAAAGTAGCTTGAATTTCTAGGCCAGCTCGCATTTCCTTCTATGCCGACCAGCCCAACCTCCTAGATGCAGCAGTCGCACCCACGTGCATTTTTGTTTCAGCTGAGAACAAATTAAAAGAAGAAAGAACATATGATACAGCAAGAAATTCAGGAAACGTGAGTGAGGGAAGGGGGTGTGAACAGGTGGTATTCTGAGGGAAGTCCTTCCAACTGCTGCTGAAGTCCTGTCTATCAACGCCCTGAGAAGCAAACATATTATTTAAACTCATAAGCTCATTGCTAATATTATAAAACATTCATCTGAAGTCTAAGCGGAATTTCCAGTAACAGGACGACAAAATTTTCAATGAGTAGTCATTTTTGAGACCAGCAAGAAATAGTCAGACACAAAGTTGTAACAACCCTTTAAATTTTGGTGCGCATTTTTGCATATCAATAAATGAGCTGAGAATAAGCTTAAAATTAAAAGATCTTCCAGTTTTTACTATTTTAGCAGGAATCAATTCCTTAAATTATTCATATTTAAAATCCGACATTGATTGTTAGCAATAATGAGAATGAGTCAAAAAGTGATTTTTTGAATTTTCTACTTTGTAATTCCTTAATTCAATTAAAATTTCCTGTTTACTCTTTGTAAAATAGCAAAATTGTGTACTGGAAGTAACCAAACAAAAGCTGCAAAAATGGGTGAACCAAGCAAGTTGTAAATAATTTTCTGCATCAAGGTCCAGACTTGATCCGTTTCTATACCAATCGTTTCTATACAAATTTTTCCGATTTGATCCGTTTTTATACCAATTTTTAAATGATTTCACAAATAAACCAGTAGCAATTTCTGGTAAAAAAAATCTGCAATTCAAGATGTAACAAAATGTTATTGCCTTGATTCCGATATGTCTCCTCGGTTCTGCTTTGTTCACCCTGCCCAGTTTTTAAGAATTTGGTGCTTGATCTGTCAATTTAATTCAAAGAAACGTAAAATTTGATTTTACCTTCCTTCGCGTTAGGTACTATACTTTTACCGAATAAATCAAGCGTTGTGATGGAGGGTATATATAATTCTAATTTTCTAGGATTGCTCGATTGATTTTGAATCGTTATAAAACATTTTGTTTTTGCAATGTTTTAAGGCAAGGCTATTTTTAGTGATCATGCAGTAAGCTAAGTTTTCTGTTTATAGGTATTATTGGCTAAAGCCAATAATTACGCGGCCGAAAGCCTTGATTCTAATGAAAGTGCGAGGCGTTCAGATAACGATTATCTTGTTACTGAAGCCGCGGTCCCAATGTGATATAGCTCAGAGATTGTGTCTTGGTAGCCCCATATACTTATAAAATTTTTCTCAGGAAATTGGGCTGGCGCGAGGGAACGAAGTGAACCGTCAGCGCCCAGCGCCTCTTTTCGACCTAGGTGTACGTTTTCGGGGTTATTGTTAGATCTTAATTTTAATAAGGCTCTAGCTCGTCACAGGGAGCTTCAATCGTTCTATCGCCATTCAATCGCCGTTCAATTGACGAAAAATCGCCCAAAATTGGCAGAACACTAGAGAAAAGCACTGAACACCATTTGTCCGAACTCCTTCTTCTTCTCATTCTTCTCCTCCTCCTCATCTATTCAATGGGCGATAGTAGGTATTCAATTGACATTGCAGTTTTTCATTTTCGAAACTTTTATTTTTGTTATTTCATTAAATTGTATTTCCTTGACTTTTCACTGGCCACTCCACTTGCCCCACGCTCAGAACCCAGTCCAAGGCCTTCAAGCTCCATTTGACACACAATGCCCTTTAAGAAAAGTAGGTACTCGAAACTCGCAGTTTTTGGCACCTCTACTCAGGGATGTGATGTTGGGCAGGCTGGGGCATCTATATATGCAAGAAGTGAAAACTCGATGTTGGTTAAGCCTTGGATGATCATTGGGCCAGCATGGCTGAGCGCGATTTTGATTCCCAACGCTGGACTGTGTCCAGGAGACTTTTGGAACCACCGTGGAGTCCGAGGGGAACTCCGTTGTTCCGCCAGCTTTCTGACAGGGGTTTTACTCCTGCTCAGTATCAAACGGGGAGACTCTTGTCTTCCCCAGTCTGAAAAGCGGGGCATTTTGCTCTTTTTCGGTCTGATTTTTACCTTCTTTGTGCGGCATTAAAAATGTTTTGTCATATTAATGCTAATGCATTAGATCCGAAGTAGCAACAGTGCATTGTTTGCTAATGCCCAAATTGAGCTCAAACCACTGTTGAAGGCAAGCGGAATCGTCTGATCGAGGAAGTTTCGATCGTTCTGATCGAGGATGAGGTTGTTCAAGCCCCAAATCAGCCGGTGGAGGCGGAGATGGTCTGCTTTGCGCGAGACAACCATTCCCTGCCACTTCTGAACCAGCTCAATCTGGTATTTATGCTCGGTCTTTTTCAGAGATGGACAAACGTTAAATTTGGAGAAACTTTCCGGCACGGCCAGAACGGTGTTCACCAGCATTCCGCACGGAGTTCACCAGCATTCCGCCCAAGGGCAGATCAAAGCTGGAGAACCACCCATACTTCATGGGTTGTCTGTTGCTGAAAGGCTGAAGCGAGTTGAAGGGAGTGAGCTGTAGGTGCTTCCATTCTTCGGCTAAAAAGAAAATTCAGAAGGGCTTGGCGAAAAAATTCTCCAGCAAAAATCCTGCTTTCAAAAAAATACAAGCTTTCCCTTCGAATTTTCTTTTCTCAGCTAGAAAAACGCCTCCTCAAATCGCCCAACCTTGCCTGTTTGTACAAATATGTCAAGCGTCAAACGAAAACTCCCTCAACTGGTATACCGGACCTTGCCATAGGTGATGTATCTGTGAAGAGTTCCGCTGAAAAGGCAGAATGTTTTTCTCAGTACTTTGCATCTGTTTTTACTACGGATAATGGCAGACTCCCTCCTGTACATACCTTTGTTGAGCAAGAGTTTAACCGAGTGCATTGTTTGACCTCTGATGTAAATGATATCTTGGCAAAAAGCAAGGCTAAGTTAAGCTGTGGATTTGATGGCATTCCTTCTTATTTTCTGAAAAAGATTTGCTCAGTCATCTGTCAACCATTAACAGTTTTATTTTCTTGGAGCTTTACCACTGGACACGTCCCTTCAAAACTTAAAATCAGTAAAATAATCCCAATATATAAAAACAAAGGTAAAATAACTGATCCTTCCTCATATCGACCAATAGCTCTCAACAGCCAATTGGCAAAGCTCCAGGAAAAATTATTTATTAAGCAGCTTTTTATCCATTTGAATGATTGCGCATTAATTTCAGACTGGCAATTTGGTTTTCTACCAGGCAGATCCACTACTCTTCAGCTACTTGTGTGCACAAATGTATGGACAAAAAAGCTATCTTCCAATGAGCCTCTGTATGTGATATACTTGGACTTTGCTAAAGCTTTTGATACAGTGTGCCATACAAAGTTGTTCGCAAAGCTTGATGCATATGGTGTTCGAGGGCAGGCTCTTTCATGGATCAAAGACTATTTCTCCAGCCGAACGCAACAGGTTGTAGTGGAAAATTCAGTGTCCAATCCCATGCCTGTCACGTCATCTATTTGCCAAGGTTCATGCTTAGGGCCAATTCTTTTTCTTGTCTACACTATGGACCTTATCAATGGTTTGAACCAAATTTGCCAGTGCGCTGCTTTTGCCGATGACTGTAAAATCTTCTCAGGAGACAAACATACGTTACAGCAGGCACTTGCTTTTGTTGAGGGCTGGTGTAGGGACTGGCAATTAAATCTGTCTGCTGCAAAATGTGCTGTTTTGCCCATCGGCAATTCCCCTCCCATCACCCTCTTCCTAAATGGCACTGAGCTCCCCTGTGTTCAATCTTTTTGTGATTTAGGAATTACAATAGACAACAGGCTGCGCTTTTCACTACATGTGGCTAAAATAGTAAAAAAGGCTCGCAGGGCAACTTTTATTATTTTAAAATGTTTTTGTTCTCCTAACGCCAAAAGGCTAGTTTCTGCTTTTAAAATATATGTGAGGCCGATTCTGGAGAGCAGTTCACAAGTGTGGAACCAGCTAAAGGTGGCTGATCGTAATTTGCTAGAGTCTGTGCAACGTTTTTTCACAAAAAGGGTGTTTATCCAGTGTAAGCTCTCAATGAAGGGATACTCGGAGAGGCTACGACGGCTAGGACTGCAATCCCTAACTTCCCGGCGATCAGCTCTAGACCTGAACCTAGCTCACAAAATCTATCACAATTTAGTCCACGGACCAGGTCTGCTCATTAGACGGCAAATGCAAAGGCATCTACAACATAATCACCGACTCACTCAAGAGGCCTGGGGCTCACGGCAAAGGCTTCTTCACTTCACTAACCGAGTCCTGCCGCTCTGGAATCGGTTGACTGATGACGTGATTCTCTCTGCCCCTGCTACATTCCGCCACCATGCCCAAAAACTTGTCTCTCAAAATCTGTGATACACGAGTCTGCCAAGCCCGCAAGGGCAGGCAAAACCTTTCTCTTTTTTTTCTCATCGGCCTGTTTCTTCCATTTGTTACTGTTGGAGTTTGAGTTGCCGAGAGAAAGTGAAAAACTGAAACTGAAACTGAAAAGTACTAAGGAATCACCTCAAAAAACCCCTAAGTCCCAGACCCCATATTTCTGATAACATCATTTCACTGGGTAGCTTGGGTAAATGGGGTTTATATTTGAGTTATGGATTCAGTTGGCTTCCTCTTTTAACTAGATCCATTCTATGGGCGGCAGTTCAACTCATGGGTTCAGCCACTTTGACCAAATGAACCCCATGTTATACTAGTAAGAAATCATGGTTTGCACCCTCTTTCCCCAAAGGACTGGTATAAAACCTTGCTCCTCAACCGCTGAATGGAGGCTGATTGTTGAATGGTCGTGGCCGGTTGTTCTTCGTGTCGCCTGAAGCCGTTCCGTTGTATGTCAATGCGGGAGATTGGAGCAAGGGAACGGCTAGTTGGAAGGGTAGAGTTTGGCAAGATAAGTCAGAAGGCTCAAAGTTTGAATAAGAAAGGAGGTTGAGGATGGGATGCAACATAGACTGTGTATCGAGCTTATATAGTACGTCAATATAGTCTCCATGGATGCAATTTAGGCTTCCTAAAGTTTTTCTATTCCCATCGCGAATGAGTGGATGCTTGGCCGGAATCTTCAGCCCCTCAAAAGCGGCAGCTGGATGGTGATGGGCGAAAATGGCTGACCGCAGCAAGACAGTTTATTAAATTCATTTAGGACAACAATTTTAAGTTCATTTCAAGCAGTTCAGAGACAACTATTGACATTTCAGCAACGCAATGCTGTCCAGGCCTTTTCGTGAAACATCAGAGGGTCAGGTGGCAGAAAGCAGGCTTACATCGGGCTGGGTAAACTGGCCGATGGAGGCCCGATGGTATGTGTGGCCAGCGCTCCTTTATCAGGTTGAAGTGGGGCTGGGGGATGGCGGCGGCTTTGGCCAGACGCTGCTTGAAATCCGAGAAACGATCTTTCCTCCCTTCGACCCTCACGAAGTGAACTGCTCGCCTCCTGACCTCAAATTGGCTCATTCTAGTTTTCAAATTGTCTTGAGCAGTTTGACAATTGAACTTGGCGACAGAATACTGGTTGTAATAGATAAATAGATGATCTAATTGTTCTGTAAACAGAGTTGTTAAGCAGCAACATGACAAAAGGTTAATTTTCAAACTTCTTTGTTATTTTCTCCGTTAAATTTGCAAATTTGCAATTTTTTTCTGAAAATTTAATCATTTTCCATGATTGGCTGGCTTTTTTAATGCAATGTAAATATTTTTTTTAATTATTGGGAAAATTTTGGTGCCGATCATCCCCCCAAATTCGCCCTTGGTTCATTCCCATCTCTGCCCTTTCGCTTTGCGCTGTTGCTGTCAGAATGATCTAAAGCAGCAATCCTAACCGTCAGCTGTCTGTTACCAAATCAGGACCATTACGCAAGTGCTTCGGTTACCGCAAGTCTTGCTCCTAGCGTACTTATTTAGCCCAGCTATTAGCAAGTAGACTGCTGAATAAACCGCATAGAAACGCAACTCTATTGAACCGTATAAAAACCCAGTTTGCGCTGCTTCAGTACAGAAGCAACGAAAGGTCCCAAAAAACCAAAATTCCAAAAATGCTCCTCTGGGTTCTCGCTCCAACCCTCATACTGTTTTCGCCCAGCGTGGAAGCGGCAGCCTTACGTGATTCGGCAGATAAACAATTCTTCGAAGCCTTTATGCAAGGTCTCCTCGACAGCGTCATGGAGGTGGCAGGCTCCGATGCAGTTCGCCCACCCTTTTCAATGCCCATAATATCTGAATCCTAGCAGTGAATTGTTTGCAGGCACTCAACAAAGCGGGCAACTCAGTAAATGAAGGGTTGGCTTTGGTTGTTGAGTGCACTGGGCTTGGAGAAATAGGAGGGGTGCAATTTGCAGCTTGAAGGGTGACGAGGCCATCGAGGATGCGGCAGCAGTAAGTCGTTCGGTAGAGAGAGAACTCCACAAAGCCTCTATGCGATCTCAAATCAACAGCGAAATGGCGGAGGAAGTTGCCCCACCCTTTGCAGTTCCCATCATATCTGAACCCCAGCGGTGAATTGATTACAGGCGGCACGCAACGACGGGTTGGCTTTGCTTTTCAGCGCGCTGGGCTTGGAGAGATGGGAGGGGGGAAATTTGCAGCTCCCTGAAGCTGATGGAGGACGAGGATCTTTCTGCGGCTATGAAGAATATATTGACAAAGGCAGCTGCGTCTTCGGAGGAGACTGTGGTCAGCTCCTACTTCGAAGGCTATATGGATGGAGGCCTAGACGCGGAAGAAGAATGGCTAAAGTACGCCTTCGATACCTGGCCTGACCACCTCAAAGATTAAGAGTGGGATCCAGCCGATAAAGTCTCCGCAGGCGTTTTTTATTTGACACAAAAAAGTAAACAATTCGGAAAATCTCAAAAAGAATGCACATCTGATGAGCATCAAATGATCATTGAGATTCACAACATACAATGCTTCCAACTGTTTGTGATTAGGTAGAATTGGCAATGACAAAAGCCTGGTGGGAAAAGAGCAGAGGCTCTTTTTGTCCAGATGTCTGAACCGGGTGTCCTTTTTTAAAAGGGCTATTACTGGATCTTGATTGATTTGATTGGCTCCAGTGAGAAAAAGAAGAGCAAACTATATGGTGTTCTGAGAAAGGCGATTGAAATGAGTTCTGCCGTGCCATTGAAGAGCAGCTCGGCTATGGCCTCTAGGAACGGACTTTCGCCCAGTCTTGCCCTCTTTTCACTATCTGCCAGACTGAATGTCAGACCATTGTTCTGACCCGCTTTATCAGTTATTGCTAGACGTTGGAATGACTATTTGCACTGAAGCAAACGCATTGGACTGGAAATTTTGACTGGAAAGTCACACTGGAATTCAGCACTAAGAGTTTGCAAGAATAAGCGGACGAAAAAACGAGCATGCGTTGTTGACAATAAATGTCAAAGGATTTGAAAGTAAAACAAAATGAAAAAGAAATAAGACAGCCTTGTTCAGAAAATCCGAAAAATTTTAGAGGCTTTGACAACTTTTTCTGACCCCCGTTTTTGTGCGGCCGAAGGCCTCCTGCTGCGATGGGCAGGGTAGCCAAAGCTCAGGAGGCCGGAGGGCATGGGTGCGGAGGCCCCGGACAAACAATTCTTCTCAAAACAAATCTACAGCCAGCTTTAGAGCATTGGAACAGTACAGCCATGAGCAACGACCAAAATAACACACCTCATCCTTCATGTTTTGAAAGAAACAAATTTTTCCACGTTTTGTCAAAATTTTGCCTCAAGGAATCTGTGATCAGGGTTCTCAAGTCCAAAAATTTTTGCGACCGAAACCGGCACCGCGAACGGGACACGGGTCGCACGCGTTGCCGCGGATTTTTCAGCAAATTTCCTTCACGCGTGCGCCCGAGCGGACCGAGCACTAACTTTTTCCAAGATGGAATGTTTTTGCATTCTACTTGCTCAAACTTGATTCCGATTGTGTTTTAATGCTTTGTAAATGTTTCCGGATGTATCTTTGACATTGTAATGCTTGTTTTGCTTGTTTTTGCCCCTATAGTGTAGTGTTGGGACATGGGAGGTATCCTATGATCCAACATAGGAGTGGCGGAGAAGATTCATTATACAAGAGATTTTTGCATTCTAACATGCATCTCAACAGATTCTAGGCTAAAAGTACCCTGGCTAAAAGTACCCCGGCTAAAAGTACCCCGGCGAAAAGTACCCACGGCTAAAAGTACCCACGGCTAAAAGTACCCACGGCTAAAAGTACCCACGGCGAAAAGTACCCACGGCTAAAAGTACCCACGGCTAAAAGTACCCATGGCTAAAAGTACCCCGGCGAAAAGTACCCATTACATTTTTTGTCTATTTTGTTTGGTATTTGTTTCAAGGGTACGGTTTTCAAAGCCCTGTTTTTCAAAAAGAGTCAGATGCAGCAAAATTATTTTTGCCTTCATCTAAAATGTTCTTCCTAGTTCATTATCATTGGTAATGCAACATTTTCGAGTTCACTTTTTTATTTGAATTTCACTTTTTATTTTATAATAAAATACAATTTTGTCATTTCACTGAATTAAACTTTTGTTCAATATTTCCTGGAAAATAAATTTCCTGGAAAATTTCCTGGCATGTAAAAATAAAAACAACGAAATTGTCAGGAACATCATGTAATTTTAATTCATCTTTCTCTAGATAAATCTTGCCTGCTTCTTAAATAATGAAATTGAAGCTTTCGCTCTCCTCGTCCCAGGCCAAAGCCCAGGCTTTCTATCACGGCTGTCCAGTTTATTTCGCCCGCATAAACTCTCACCTCAGAGGTCGACATCACCTAGATGCGCCTCCTCAAACAGGTGGACTGCTGGCGGAAGCCTGGCCCCATCGGGCCAGATCAACCTGGAACAGGCTGACGGAGGCTGAGGTGCTGGGGAGTCGGAGGCTGCTGGCTGACACCGCACGTCAGCTCCTGCTTCGCCAGCTTTGATTCTCTGCTGATCCTTGCATAATTTGCTCTGTCCTGGACAGATTGGCCTCGCTACTTTTGCTCAGTTCATGCCACTTTCTCATTTGTTTGGTATTTACCGTGAGGTGATACCTTCTCCCTCCAGCTGTAATGCTGTGATCCTTCAGAAAAAAAACATTTTGGAAAATTTTACTGCATCTATTCTTGTATAATGAAATTGAACATTTTGGATAATTTTGCTGCATCTAAAATTTTTGGATAACAGGGCCTTCAAAAACGTACTATTGAAAATAATACTAAACAAAATAGCCGAAAAACGAAATGGGTACTTTTCGCCGGGGTACTTTTAGCCATAGGTACTTTTAGCCGTGGGTACTTTTAGCCGTGGGTACTTTTCGCCGTGGGAACTTTTAGCCGTGGGTACTTTTAGCCGTGGGTACTTTTAGCCGGGGTACTTTTAGCCGGGGTACTTTTAGCCAGGGTACTTTTAGCCGCCACCCGCTTCAACATAGTGCAAAATTGGGATGGGAGGCTTTCTATGGTGTTATATTGGGACGGGGGTAGCTTCCCATGATATATAATTGGCAGCTAATGCCCAACTGCCTAATGTTTCAAAGGCCTTCCCCCGCACCAATGTTGCAGCATACTAACATAGTCAGCTAAGCTGAAACCCAAATGCCTGATGTTTCAAAAGCCCTCCCCCGCATTTGGTTGCTTCCTCCCTTGATTGACACCTGGTCCCCCCATCAAGTTTTCCCCTCCCATCGAGGTGTACCGTCCCCCCCAAGCGGGGAACCCCCCCCCCCGCCATGAAGGTTCCCCCAAGATTTTACCAAGGGAAATTTGTGTCTTGGGGGGGGGGAGGGGACAAGGCGTCAAAGTCTTGGGGGGAGAACTAGTCGTCGATTTCGAAGCCTAGTCCCCCCCCAAGATTAAATTTCACCTATTTTCACCTATTTTCACCAAAGCCGTATCAAAAAGGGTGTGTGTGGTTAGGTAAAAACTTGGTGGGGGCTATCATGAGGGGCGGTGGTTCTTGCTAGGGGGGGAACTCTCATGGGGGGCTAGGTGTCAGCCCCTGTCTCATTCCTAGGCTCCTAATGCTATAACATAAGGCAGAAGGGCTGCCTTTGCTTCAACATAGTGATGGGGAAGGTTCCCCCTGCTGTAGTATAGGCACTGGGGACCAAAGCTTGCAAAAATTCGACCTTTTTTGGGAGAAGGCTTGTTTTGGCCTAAGGTTGACCAAAGCTAGCAAAAAATCGCTAAAATGTTGTACAATTAAAGGGAAACTTGTAGAAAACCATTTGCCCGAACTCCTTCTCCTTTTTTATCACCTTGTTACCAAAAAAATAAAAAGCAAAAAACTAAAAAATTTGGGAAAAAAATTAAAAAAATCAGTCAAATACATGTTCTATAAGCTGCATTTAGCACTTCTGTCATCAACTGAACACATTCCAGTTGGATTTCAGCCTTCAAATTGCAATAAAATGGGAAAAATAAAATTTTTCCTCCGATCGCACGCGTAGGGGTTTTCAGACCTCCCGGTCTCGTCCGACCGAGTCTCGGTCGCATTTTCAACAAGGTGTTCTCGGCTGTTGCCAAGATGCGCGGCCTCACCTCAAGACACCACCTAGATGAAAATTCATGGCAAAATTCAACCGATCTCAATGAAAAACCATGAATTATACATGTTCAAATTTTCAAAACATCAAGATTTTGGGTTTCAAGATCAGGCCATAAATTGAGCAATACTTAAAATTTCAAAAATTTCTCTTACCAGCTTCAAGACATTACTATTTCGGACATACATTCCACAAATCAGCTAATTTCATTGAAAAGCCATAGACTTATGCATGTTCAAATTTTCGAAACATCAAGATTTTGGGTTTTTGACAATAAATCGATAAATAACAAATATTTCAAAAATTCCTTTTGCCAGCTTCAAGATATTACTTTGCCGGAAGTACCTGCAAAAATTCAGCAAATTTCATTGAAAAACCAGTGATTTATGATTTTTCGTATTTTGAAACATCAAAAAATTGAGTTTTGGGCGAAATTCAAAAAATTACGCCAAGCGCCAAAAATGGTCCCGAGGCACCGCCTAGACGGACCTTCATGCAAAAAATCAGCCATTTTCGTTGAAAAACCGAGGAGTACGGGCCTCGGACACACACATATATATTTATATATATATATATATATATATATATATATATATATATGCGGAAAGACGGACGCAAAAATAAGGTAACTGGTTAAGCTGGCCTGGGCTGCCCGCCGCTTCGGGCAGGGCGCCAGAGCTCCTCCGGCCTCCGGGCACGGGTGCTACGGCCCCTACGCTTCGCCTAGCATGCTTCGCATGCTAGGCTACGCTCCGGGGCCTCCGCACCCATGCCCTCCGGCCTACGGAGCTCTGACTGCCCTGCCCTCCGCGGCAGGCGGCCGTCGGCCGCGCAAAAATTAGCCGTCGCCGACCACCATCGCGACCGGGAGGCTCCCGGTCGGACGTTTAATATGCCTGTCTGTGATACATGAGTCTGCCAGGCCCAAGATAGCAGGCAAAACCTTTCTCTTGTTTTCTTTTCGGCTTGTTCATTCCCGCTTTTACTGTTGGTAAAGGAAAAAGTAAAAACTGAACTGTTCGATTTTGCCCGCTAAAATAAGCAAAGCCATGATGCAAGGCCAACAACACTTTTCTGATGGTAGGCCAAAGTAATTTCTGAACCACTTAAAGTTTACTGGGTAGGGCGATAAGGTGCGATGGATGACTAACTACCTTTTTTGACCGCGGAGCAGACCGAAAACTCAAATCTATATTTCTTGAGTGCTTCAAACCAATGATCACTGATTGCTTTTTGATGCTGCTTTTTGATCAACGCTGTAAAGCAGGGTTAATATTTATGCGTGAAGTTTGTCATTTGAATGAACCAATGGCATCAGAGATAAGCGCATACTCTTGCCTTACTAGTAGAAGTAGCAGAAGTTCTAGAAAACTAGTAGAATGGCGAAAAGAATAAGCAGGCATCCTATTGCCTGCCGGTGAGTCCGTGCGCCGTTGCAAAGGTCTTCCCAGCAAAAACAGTCTATCCTAAAAACGTCTCGAGCTTCTAAAACTGACCACAGCGAGGGACGGGAGCAATCGTACGGCGTTGAGCTTGAGAAGCAGGTGTCCTTTGAAGGGGGGTTTCCGCCGGTTCCGCACATCTGTTGGTAACCCTTCTCTGCCTCGGCAAGGATGCAGTAATCGCAGTCGGAGCGGATGGAGCAGCCAGTGCTGATCGCTTTGCACTTCGGCGTCGACGGTTGGCTTCATACATGTCCCTACTAAAAATGTACCCCCGGAGTTGGTTGATTTTAACCCCCCCCCCCCCCCCACCCCGGTCAGGTTTTTCAAGGTCGAAGTTGGTGCGGGGCCCCCACCGGTGGGTGTTATTTGGGGGTTCCACAAAGTTGGTTGTTAAGTAGTGCACCTGAAAAAATTCTGCAAAACAAGGGGTTTTTACACAAAATTTGGTCACATAAATGCTACTTTGACATTAAACTTGCGTCAGTAAGCAAAATTTTGACTTAATTGCCTGAACAACCTTGAAAATTCACCAAAATTTTGATTTGCTTGGGAAAAAAATGGTTGCATGGAAGGGACCGGGGGCCCCGGGGTGGGTTCTTACCAGGATAGTGGGTTGGTTGATTGGTAGAATCTTGGAACAATTGGTTGGTTGGTCAGGACCGGGGGGTCGGGCGGGTGGAGGGGGGGGGTCCCAGACAAAAAGTTGGTTGGTTAGGGCAGGGTCGGGACACGTATGGCTGGCTCTGCCAGCAACGGATGCCCACGGTCCCACCTACAATTGTCCACCTTTCACGCTGTTCGTTTTTACTAGACCCCATAATCTGGATGATTGGCACAGTTTTGAGGATATATATACTCGTAGACTAGACTTTGGCTTCTACCAGTTGCTGCGTACAGGAGGAGGAGAGTTCGAACGACCATTCTGCAAGTGGATACAACAGCTTTAGGCTATGAATGAAAAATGGCCCAAGTTTTGCGAATGACTGATTGTACCGTGAGTCGGCAATATTCTTATCTATCTTTGCTCATCCGTGAATCTTCCATTGTTTTGATGTAATGCATCATTGTTCTGCATTGTTATTTCGCTGTTATGCTTGCTGTAACAAGCATCCAAATATTAGCCAAGCGTAAGCAAGTGATATTTTTATGGTCAACTGGTGAAAAAATCAGTTTTCCCAACGTTTTCCGGAGCTCTGACTACCCTGCCTTCTCCTGGGCGGGCGGTTTGTGGCTGCTCAAAAATTACCTTATTGCGGATCATTGTTATTTCAAAGTTTGATGACTTGATTAGCGTTGCGAGATAAAAAAGTAGCAATTAAAAACCATGACCAACACGTTCATGGGACTTTCCAAAATAAGCACTTTTTGAGGGCACTCAGCGTCACTGTACTACCTCTAATTTTAATTAAAAAGAGACTGATAGGGAAGCGAACAGCCTTTGTAGTAACAAAGTCAAGGATGTGAGAGGTGCTATGAAGAAACTCGTTGGCGGTGAACCCGTTTAGTTCCTGCTTCTTCAGTGACGGTCATCCTAGGTGCGCAGCTTTTTTTCGTTCAAGAAGTTAGAGACTGGGTTGTAGCAACGAGACACAGTTGCCGCTGAATGATGATGTTTCAATGAAAGCATTACTGCCCTGATAGTCTTGTCTGACTGATATCGGTCTGCATTACATTCGCTTCAAGGTAGGATGCAGTTCCGTTTTTAACGGATTCCAGTTGAAACACCTATAAGGCCGGTTTTGGCAGGAGCGCAACAACTAATCTCATGACGTATTTCTTGCAGAATTTCGACAGCCCCTCGAAACAAGTTCTCTAAATTTCAGATCCCAGTGCATAGTGCAGGGTTAAAATGCCTGCACATGCGTCTGTGCTTGTGCGGACGTTTGCAATTGGGACCCGTCCTATCCAGGCAGGAAGTGCCTTTGACTTCAACGATTGTGAGGATACGGCCTCTGTGAACGTTGGCAGAACTCCCACTGCCTTGACACACCAGTGCAAGGCACCGCGCACTCTCCCCTTCCCCCCCCTCCCGATACCCATTTTCATTTCATTTTTCGGGTTTTCAAGAGCTTTCCCGATGTTTTTAATCCTGAATTAGCCCAGATGACTGATGTATCATCAAAATGTGCAGTTTCATCGACGGCAATTCTTAATACAATTATCGATGGCAATTGAAGAAGGCATCTCTTTTATTCCAAAAATTGATCACAAATACAAACGGCAGCTCTTTCATTCCAAAAATGTTTTTTCAAGTTCTCGTCCAACAACACCACCTGGATTGCTCCCCGCCGGACGGACCCAAAAAATCATTCTGCATCATTAGTTTCTGCTGGGATATGGGCTGGACATGATAGGAATCATTTTTGGACAGCCTCTGTGCATAATAAATGGTTTGCGGGCACCTAATTGAGCCGATTCAAATCAAGTACGTTTTATATCTGTGCTGCCAATGTCCGATATTTCAGCACTGCATTAGATATTGAAGCATTTAATGCCCCATCTGATTCGTTCAGCTACCACCAAGAACTGTAGAACTTGGACTAAAGGCATAAGGATGCATAAACAATGTAAATTGGGAACAAGGTAGCAATGGCAGAGGCCTAGGCAGGTCGCCAAGGCCTGGTAGCCAGCGGCGCCCAGCGCTGCTGTTGGTGGAGTGGGCAATGGCTGTGCAGCATCTGCTCTGCCTCCCGCAGCCACTTGTTGGCGGCCCATTTGAGGCCGTAGGCCAGCGGGCAGGCTGCATGCCGAGTGCTCAAAGCTGGTGCTCCCAAATTGTCTAGGTTCCGCCAGTAGAGCGCCGATCGCTGCAATCCTCTTCCTTCATGTCACAGCCAATTAAATTAGTTGAAAGATAAAACTAAACAAATTAATGTTTAGTTAATTAATTTAGTACTAGTATAACATGAGGTTCATTTGCACAAAGTGGCTGAACCCATGAGGTGAACTGCCGCCCCTCATAATTTGGCCAAAACAAACTTTCTAGCCTCTTGAATCATTAACTTAAACATATTCTTCCTTTTATTTCAACCAAACTAAGCTGCTCAGACAGGTGATGTTTCCTGAAATTTGGGGTCTGGGACTTAATATTTAGTACTGCCCCCAGGCCAAGGCCTGGGCGGCAGTTCAAAAATGGCATAACTTGGGTTCTATTTAAGCTTTTTTCATGATTTAATCGCCATTCAAAATAGATTTTGATGGCAAGAATGATAGTGCACAGCATGAGGCTCATTTCAAAATACCAGAAACCCGAATTTCAATTTTCGGTTTTTGAAACATCAAGCTGTTGGACTTGTGCAAAATTGCAAAAACTTTTCAGTTTGATGGCTAGATTCATGTTCAGCGTCACAATTTACCTGCTGGGGCCCAAATTTAGAACCATTTGCTAAATATTTACCCCTGTTTTGCTTTTTTGGCCTTGAAACATTAGGTTTTTGGGTTATAACTCTAGAACAATAAATTTCCG